>CAUYQG010067300.1:0-20063 GCA_963574415.1 Tarsius wallacei | reverse complement strand
TAGTCCTCATGACAGCATGAGAGTCTCTGGTCTTTGTTTTTTAACAGGCATTTTGGTGCCTTCTCTCTGACTAATACAGGGAGTGAGAGAAACTCTCCTAACACTGAAAGCTGCCAACAATTTGTCCTTATTGTGCAAATACAGGATTGCTGCTTAAGAACATAAGAGCCAGCCGGGCTCGGTGGCTCAGCCTATAATCCCACAGCTTTGGGAGGCTGAGGTGAGTGGATTGCCTGAGCCCACTGGTTCGAGACCCACCTGGGCAACTTGGTGAGACCTCATCTCTACAATAATTCAAAAAATTAGCCAGGCATGGTAGCGCGCACCTGTAGTTCCAGCTACTTGGAAGGCTGAGGCGGAAGGATCACCGGAGCCCAAAAGGTTGAGGCTGCGGTGGCCGGGAGCAGCCACTGCACTCCAGTCTGGGCGACGAAGTGAGACTCCAACTCAAAAAAAAAAAGAACATAAGAGCCATTATCAGGCATGAATGTATGTGTGCTCACAGTTTACCAAGTCACTTGCCACAATAAAAGAAAGGAAAGTTACTTAGATGTATTGGTTTGCACTGTGGTTCAGTTTGGAATTTCACGACAATTCAGAAATGAAAACTGTTCTTTCTGTGGTGAAATCAGGTGTGAATTTTGTTTTTGAGTTTTTTCTTTAGAAAACATATAGCTTATATTTTATATAAAACAAACTTGAAAGTGCTCAGTGGGTGCTGGAGCACAGCCCAGCAGCACCGTGGCCTCTTAGTCCACGGAGCTGATAGGCAGGGCATCCCAGGACCCTGTAACAGAAACGTGTGTCCATCCCAGGAGGCAAGTAGAAATGCGGTCCAGCTGAGAGCCAATTAAAACACAGCATTTTTCAAGAAGCCAAGAGCAAGTCAGGGAAGAGCATACACAGCTTTAGACATGGGCAGCAATAATTCTCTCACAGTAAGAAGAAAGGTCCACATGGAGAAATGTGCCTGTGACTGTTTCTGGCTAGAGGTTGGAATGGGCAGAATTCAGTAGGACTTTACAAAATGGATCTTGAAGCTGCTTGGAAAGACATTTAGTGTTATTCTCATTGGGGGTTTCATTTTTATACTATTCCTTGGTCAGGTCATATGAGAGGAAGAGAATTATGTAACATCAGTCTACTCCATAGAACTTTCTTCAACCATATGGGAAGGTTCCTATGGTCCCTATAGCAGTTTTTTTTTCTTTTTGAGATGAAGTGTCACTATCTTACCGAGGCTGGTCTCAACCTCCTGGACTCAAGCTCTTCCTGTCTCAGCCTCACTAATAGCTGGGACCACAGGTATGTGCCACCGCACCTGGCATAAGGTTTCTATAATGTTTGACACTGACCACACGGGTCACAGGTAGATGCTTATGTAGCTGTGATTTTTGAAATACATTCTTTCTGACCTTCAGAGGGGCTATCAATTACAGGTTTGAAATCCTCTTCTATTTGATCTGATGGCATAGTCTTACTTTGTCACCTCAAAATGAGGTCAAGGCAAGCCTGCAGGACATCAAGTATTCAGTGTCTGTTCTCCATCTCTGCTGGGATGATGCTGTCTGGCTGAGGTAATCTCATTCTAATGCTGGAATCTGGCGGGCCTCATTTGTCCCCGCAGACCTTGCTTCTGTCCTCCCCCTCTCAAGCATGTCTCCCTGAGTATAGATCTAAGACCCAAGAAGCCCCTTGTATAATTTGTGGAATTAATAGACTCTGGGTCTGGCCCAGTGTTTGCATGGTAGGTCTGTAAATTATCATCATAGTTTAGGCATAATTGCAGGCACCTTTTACATCTGTCTAGTTCCGCAGCGGTTTTATTATTCATTTGCTGGGAACAGTTTTTCATCTTCAACCCCAAGCCAGGACACATGGTTCTGATTTGATGCAGAGGTATTGCCTCAGTTTACAGCATGGCAGGAATGATGTCAATGGAAGGATGTGAATATGCCACTAATCCTGGCGGCAGGAGGGGGACATGCAGCCTGCAGTGGAAGCGATATTGCGGAGATGTTGAAAGCAAAGAAGAGGAAAGAATAATAAATGTCGAAGCAAGTGTGCTGACATCTCACATCCGTGGAGGAATTCTCTTCCTCCTGAGTCTGCGCTTGGCAGGCGGCTGAGTGCCTAGGGAGGGGAGGGGCACCGGGCAGGACTTAGCTTCTTCCTAGAGGAGAAAGTTGCTGTGTTGGCTGGAGTCAGGTGAATGCTCTAGATGACTGCTGTCCACAAACTCAACACTGCATCACTCAGGAGGTGGTTTACCTACTATCTATACAGCTAGAGCCTTTTGTGCCAGTCGAGCTTTCTCTTGCCTCCATAACATCAGATTCAAAGGTTCGCTTTGGGTTAGACTTCTCTACTTAAAAGCAAAGTTATTGTCCCAACACCTTGTCTCAATGTGGCCCAAGCCTATACTCCTGTGAGGCATTCTGTCAGAGTGGCTTATCCTTCATGAAGTGTCATCCAGGCAGAAATGGGACCTCATGTGTCGCCTATCTGTGCAGTGCTCTCCAAGAGTGTTTATGGAATGAATGAATGAATGGATGAATGAAAAACATAATTTACAGAGTCTGTTAGGCTTGCCAACACCCTGTTTAAGCTATTTAGTAAAACGATAAAAGTACTGGCAGTTTCCTGTTTATATAACAAAAGAATTTTACATTCAGATACACACACAGAGAGAGCGAGAGAGAAGAAACCAACCCAACAAATTGCTCTCTTAAGAGAAACCATTAGAATGACATCTTTGTTGAGGGCTACTGAGTTTTTAGTTAATTTAGGCTTTCTCTGAATATATCTTGTACTCATTATGTAAGAACTACAAGCAAGCTCTGGCCATCTCTATACTTGTCACAGATATTCCAGATCTAGGAATGTGTTGTTTGAAACAAAAGGCAAGAGGGGGACTTGGGTATATTTCTTTATGTACTTATTCCCAGGTTTCTTATAGAGTAGGCACAAAAATGTCAAATTTGCCTTTCTGTAATTTGCCAGCGTGTATTATTCGCTCAAGCACAAGGAGATGAATGTTTTTATTCTACTGACAAAAAGCATTGTTTGCACAAATGTAAGATTCTGCTAAACATGTTTATGTGTATATTCCTGCCTGCGTGTTTCTGTAAATGATGCACTTTATTTTCTGACAAGTCAAATCCTATCAAAATGCCCTCATAGAAAACTTCTGATGATAATAATAATGATTATATCCAAGTCTTTTCAGTAACAAATGTATCTCAATCTGCATTTAACCTCACAAAATTACAGCATGACAAACAAAGGCAAGAGTGTGGTTAACTGGCATGGCGTGTGAAATATTTGGACTGGACTGTGAAGTAGACATCAGTGGTCCCCGTGAATGAAACTGCAATAATTGTAAATACTGTAATATTACCACTTGTGCATAATTTTTGGACATGTCAACCACTTTCCAAACACTGTGTCAGTGACCCTCACAATAATACTGAGTCTTCTTATCTCTTGTACAATCGGAAGGATTGAGTCCTTCAGCAGTGGTGGCTTCCCACATCAGGCAGCTGGTGTGGAGGGTGTGAGTGACTTGCGTTGGGTACTGTGAACTCCAAAGCCTATGGTTGGAGACATCTGTCAAGCCAACTCCCTGGCCATCTCACATGCCAGAGGACACCTCACAGCTGACTCCATTCCCCTCTCGCCCAGCCAGATGGGGCCTAGAACTCTTTTCAATGTAGACAGAATCTGTCTGCTCCCCTGACCTGTGTTCTTTCTAAGTGTATTTTGCTGCATTCGTGCAAATGAGACAAAGACGGAGCTTACACATGCATTGTGTGATTGTGCAGTGTCACCAAGTGCCAGTCATGAGCCAGTGAGTTGCCCTTGGCTGAAGGAGACAGCTTTAGCAGAGAAGGTTTTGGTGTGTTTGTCTTCCCCAGGAAGTTTGGTCTGCCTCCTTCGCAGAGGGAGGGCTTCCTTCTGCTATGCACCTGCTTCTTCATGTCTTACTGCACAAGAACTCCAGCCTAACTGCCAACTTGGAGTGCACTGCCATGTCCTATTTCCATCTGGGATGATAAAGACATTCTAGATGACAGATGCCTTTTACTGGGGACAATTTGACCTTCCCACCCTCTTGCTCTGCCTGCCAAGGAAGATGACCCCCACAGGCCCTCACCAACCTCTTTTCATTTCATCTACGTTGTTTTCTCCATTTTCTTGCAAAAACAGCAGGTTTGTCAAGTGCCTGACTACTAGGCTGATAAGTGTTATTCACATAGATGCCAAACACACATGTCCTGCGAGGCAGGGAAAGCAGCTGTGGGAGCCGGCTTCACAGATACACGGGTTTGTGGCTGTTTTTGAGGTAGTAGGACTTCAGGGGAGCCCCTAGAGGAAGGCGTCCAGATGCAGCAAGGCTAGTGTGGTGATCACACACATTGGGGAAGGGCCAGCTACTCCCTCGGTGCAAAGTGTCAAAATAATGGCCACTTAGAGATTCTGTTTTGTAACCTGAGCAAATGTTTCAAGAAGGAGAATGAGCAGGAAAGCCTTCAAAAGCTCTCAAGGGTTTGGAACGTATAAAGCCATTATTGTTGGTTATTCAAAAGCCCAGCTGATTCAAATAGATGTGTTGATTTTTAAAATCTACAGTTGACCTCAAGAAACCTGAACCTCGGTGAATGAGCCTTGCCTTACAGAATACTGCCCAGTGTATGTTGAGTAAATCAGGAGCCACAGTGCTATGTACAAACGTAAATGCAAAACATTTGTTGATGCAGACAGTGTCATTTTCAAAGAAGTCTGTGTCATGAGGCTACAAGTATGTCGTGCTGACTCTACCCACTGCAAAGCTCAGGCATACTCGTGGTCTGTGAGTAGTAGCTGGTCATTAGCTCTGCCATTGAAAGATGGGATGTGCCTCAGGTTAGATGCCTTCGAGTTGTCCGTGGACTTGTGTCTACATAAAGACAGAGATCTGCAGGCTTTTCCCCATGTAGACAGTAGGCAAAGAAGCAAGGGACAGGCTTGAAATTTCTGTCAAATGTAAACTGAGCATTAGGAAGGACACTCTGGTTTTAAACACACACCATTTCCTTAAAAAAGGAGTGAGTCTGACAAATCTGCTCCAACTCTCCTCCCAGCCCTCCCTTCCTCTTCCCTCTCCCCCTCAGTTCCCCCTTCCCTCTCCCCTCTCCCCCTCCTCCTCCCTGTTCTTTTTTTCCTTCCTTTAGAATCTATTAAACGGGAGCGACAATAACACAGCCAGTCTTTACTATACTGTGTAATCCTCACAGTAATGCAGCCAATCCTCACTATCCATGTTTGTGCATTCCCCACCTGCTGAAATGCACTTGTGGTGCTCTGTGACCGCTTGCAGATGTGCACAGATAGTGACAGGTATGAGTCGCCCCACACACATGTTTCCTGCTGAAGTCTTGGTCCTGCTTCATACTGTAAAAAGTGTCCATTTCGTGGTCTACTGAGTGCCACATTTGTTACATTTTTTGTGCTTTTTTTGGAGGTGCTTGTGCTGTTAAGAATAGCCCATGTGTCGTGCTAAAGTGCAGCCCCATGTTCCTAAGTGCAAGGAAGCTGAATGGACCTCCAGAGAGAACGTGTGTTCTGTCTCTGAACAATTGAGAGAAGACTTCTACCAACAGAATATGTCTGAGCACCAAAGTGAGCAAACCATTTGTTGCTTTATTCTTCTCCAAAAACCTCTTCTAGTACGAGATCCAGTGCTGTGAGCCACAAGTTCAGTGCTAGTGAATCATCAATATGTATAAATAAACTCTCTTTAAACAGAAACACATGTGAAACAAGGTTATGTGTTGGCCAGTTGATGAAGATGTTGTGGCCAGAGGCCCGCGGGCACCTGGCCCCGCGCTTCCCTCAGGGTAGGACTTTAATGTTCAGAGAATTTCAAAACGCCCCTACAAGTGCTGGACTGAGACAGGGCTGAAGCCTTGGGGCTGAGTGAGGGTCATGGGAGGTCAGGCCACTCGGATGCTTGGCACCCACACCATGCTCTGTAAGCGCTAGCAACAGTCACTGTCATCATCATCATCATTAGTCGTCATTGTCATCATCACCATTGTCATCATTGTAATAATTGTCATCATCAAAATCATTGTCATCATCATGGTTGTCATTGTCATCGTCATCATCATCAGTTAAAACTTGAGGAAATAAGAAAGTAGCCAACAACTCCACTATTTTTTCTCAACAACCCTCTTCAGTTTGAGTATTCCTTTCCAACTTTGTTTCCCTGTATTCACATGTTTATAAAACTGCGCTAAATGTACGCGGTTCTGAATTATTTTTTTACTGATGACCTTGTCATGTGTATTGCCCACTGTTGTGACACAGCCTTCATTCCCTGGTTGCATTGATGGAAAGTGATGCAAACTGTCTTCCTGGGATGACTTAAGAGCAACCCTTTTCAAGCATGAGGCTGATTTGATCTCTCACAACACCAACCAGCCTCACAATTCTGTGATTAATTTTAAAAAGTTACTCTGAACAGTAGAAGGAAGACTCTTACCAAGCAGAAAAAGGTATGTTGCCATCTTCCTCTCTCTGGTGGTAAACTGTGTGTCTGAGTCAGAGGGTTGGGTCATTATTCAGCGAGGCAAAGTGCTTGAGTGGTCAGAAAGCAGGAATCATTCTCATCTTTATGACAGTGGTGGTGTAATGCTGGGACTGGCCACCTTTCTCTAAAGGCCTGGAGAGTAAAATGCCAGGCCATGTGGGCCACATGGCCTCTGTGGCAGCTCCTCACCTCTGCTGTTGTAGCCAGATGTGACCTTGGATATCACACAGGTGAGAGTGACTGAGTCCCATAAGCCTTATTTACAATCCAGGCACAATTCCAAACAGAACATGTCTGGACACCAGAGTGGGCCACTGGCTCATTACTCACTCTCCCATAAAACCTCTGCCTTATACTGTTTGGTGGTGACATCAAGAGGTCCATACCTCATTAAGTCTATAGTGTGGAGGCAGAGAGAGACCTCAGTGAGATAACTGTGTAAAGCAATGCATAGCTGCACGAGTTGATCAATGCCACAGAAGAACAGGGACGGCCGAGGGCAGTAAGACGGTGAAAGGGATGCAGGCAAGATGTAGAGGAGGGAGCGAGCGGGCTAGTAGAGGAGGCTACATGTGACAGCAGCCCCAGGACTCCCTGAGGTAGTAGGGTCTTGGTCATGGTGCCATGAGGGAGTTATAACAAGAGCTTAATGATGCACATACCTAGCAGTAAGGTGCAAGCTCTGAGCAGATTCTCAGTGGCAACTGGTCATTCAGCCAGGGGCAGAGGGGGACTTTCTACCTCAAGTTCCTAATCGCACAGATGACCCCTCAGTTCTGGCCCCTGCTGACAACATCCCTGTCACTGGTTTCTTATGAATAAGACTCAGGTGTATTTGTTCTGTATTTTGTGTTCAACATCTCCTTTCTCAGGGCATTGCTTGCCAGCCCTGTCTGCCCCGTGGAGCTAGGTTTATTGGGTTCAGCCACTCCCTCTGACTGTTGGTATGACTCATCTTTGCATATGGTTCAGGGCTGTCCTCAACCTCGGGTGCAGTCTAGTCACTGTATGGGGTGTAGGGTCTCACCATGAAAACGCTCCCCCACCCTTCCGAACACGCCCATGTGTTCCCCTTGGGTTCTTCTCCCCTACAGATGTTTCTCCTCTTCAGACCCTCCATTTTTTCCCTAACTCTGCCAGATAGCCCATCCTCTGAGGTTTTCTTGATCCCAGCCACCCTGGTCACGCTTTGCTTCTGGAGGTGTTCATGCCCACAGATGAGGAAGGCCCTCTCATGGATGGGAACCGACAACCCAGACTGCTGTGGCAGTGAGGGACACATCTGCATCTCATGACTTGGAGCCTCATGCTCCTTCCCCTCCCCAGTTCAACCTCTTGGGAGAGGGTCCTGGGAAGAGCTCCTCACATCTCAGCAAAGTGTCGACAGGATTGGGAACCTTTCCTTAGCACTGATGCTTGTTGACTTCCAGACCTTCTCTCCCACTCCTCCCTCAAAACATCCCATTTGCTTGTTCTGCTCTTAGAGGCTGCTTGGTTTAAGCACCAAAATAAAGTCATAAAATACATAAAAGGCAGTAAACGGGAACCGGGAGACCTTGTTCACTGTCTCAGATTTACTTTGTGCTTTCTGCTATGAAAGACATACTTGGCACTGGCTCTCACCAGCCCTAGGCTCAACAGGTCTCCCCAGGGGGCTGGTCTCTTGGGAGGCTCAGTTGCTAGACAGGCCTTGGCAGGTAACTTCTCTCAGTCTGAATGGCTCCATGTGGCCGTGGCCCTGCCTGTGGCTGCTGTGGTAAGGGGACGGACCTTGGAAACATTCATATAGCCATTCCTTCCTCAGTGGAGGGCACATCCTGTCCCCTAGAGGCAGTGCGGCCCCGGAGAGGACTGAGTGCCAACTTAAGATCGAGTTTTCACTAAGTCATTCAACAAACCTTTATCCATCACTACTTTGTGCCAGGTGCTTCAGGGGATGGTTCCAGTACCCTGTCCCCTGGAGTTCACATCTTGTGAGAGAAGCAGTCAGGAAATAGGCAACTGGACCCATTCACTTACAGTAATAGGTGCTGTGGAGAGGCATCCATCAAGGAGAGCAGGGGAGCATCTGGGGTGGCAGAAGGTGGCATACAGGTCGTGTGACCTCTCATACAATGGACATGAGAAGCTCTGGGGAAAGGTTGGCTAGGCAAGGCAAGGACACTTAGGTCCAGGTGAAGGGAACTGTCCAGCAATCAGCAAGAGGTCACCATGGTCACCAATTGTGGAAGGAGGAAAGCGTAGCTGGGGGTGAGGCCAGGCTGGCGGGGAGGGGGCTTCACACAGCCTATGGCCTGTTCTGAAAAGGCATTGGGGAGGTGCACACGGGGCAGTCCCGGGAGCTGGGCTATGCTTTAAAGAGACCATCCCAGCTACGTGTGCTATGGAAAATGGATCGGAGGGCAGAGAAGGGAAGGGAGAGCAGTGGAGAGGGAGGGTAGGCGATGGGCTGGAATATGCTAGATACATGGTAGGAGGTGGTTGGATTCTCTCACGTGGAGGAAGGAGCTCACCCACAATCATGGCTGGCCCAAATGTGGGTTGTGAAGGGACAAGGAACAAGAGAGTCAAGTTCACTCACAGACACCTGTTGGATGCCTATTGTGGACCAGCAGCATTCCAGGTGTTCACACACACCCGTGAGCAGAGCAGGCAAGATTCCCGCCCCTGGGGACCTTACATAGTAGGAGAGAGTCAGACAACAAATGTAAGACAAGAAGTGAACACAGCATGTTCAGAAGATGATATAAGTTATGGCAGGTAGAAGGAAGAGAGCAGAAGAGGGCCCTGTGGCCCGGTAGTGGTGACGGGGGGCAGGGGGTGTCTCCTGAGAGCTCACCTGGGCTTGGGACCTTGGTCGTTAGATAGATGCTACTACCATCTCACAAGATGTCTAAAGATAAGAAATGTACACAAGTGGGGGGGGGAGCAGAATGAAGAGTGGGCTTCTGGGGGGGGGGGGCGGGTGAGCAGATTGGTGTGTTTAGGTGTTGGGTCCCTGACATGTCAAGTAGGCAACTGGATACTCATGTCTGGGGTTTTAGGGAGACACCAGGGAGACAGATATACACATTGATGTCAGCAGAGACTGGAAGGTCTTTAGAGCCATGAGAGCTCTCCAAGGAGGGGGTGGAGAGAGGAAAGGGGACCTAGGGGCTCTGTGTCCTCCAGGGAAGGGAAAAAAAGAGAAATTGGCAAAGAAGATCTAGAAGGAGCAGGCAAGAAGGCGGGAGAACAGCAAGGTGCTTGAGAGAGTTGAAGAGAGAGGGATCATCAGGTCAGAGGGTGAGTGGTAGGGAGGGAGCCTGGAGATCATTCCCGCCACCAAACCTCTTGATGGTAGCACCGAGAGCCATGGAAAGGATCTCTCCTTGTGTGTCCATGGAAATACCACCAAGCCCTCTGTGTCTGCCCGTGTTGGTGTGTTGACATAGAAGTATTGTTCTACAGGTGGTGGGGCTGGGGCACACCATGGGAGACTTGCTACTGCACATGAGGTTTGGAACTTAATTTCGTGGGCCGTGGGAGTTTAGGTAAGGTTCTTAAGCAGGAGTGTGTCGTGACATAGCCTGCTTCACATAAGCACCTTGGGAGCAGAAGGGAGAGTGTAGGTTGGAGGAAGGAGGCCCAGGCAGGGAGACCAGGTGTGAGATCATTTCAGTAGCTGAGCTGTGAGGTATGGATGGCCTGGTCTAAAGGAGGAGCCATGAGAATGCAGGGGACAGAGGTGGGGGCATGGAGAAGGTGGGTGGGATGGCGTCTGGTGGTGGCCATGCGAGGACATCGAGAGAGGAAAGACTAGAGATCACCCCAGATTCCTGGAGTCTCTGTCCTGTGTGACTGGGAAGAAACCCACTGTGGGTTTTGGCTGGAGATGAGAGGAGAGGCTGTTACACCCGCCCGTTAATGAAGTAATTTTTGAGCTCCAGCAGGGAACCAGTGTGCCTCCTTACTAATTAGTGAGCTGGCGATTAGGCAGTGCTGCCTGTGCTACTGCCTGCTCCATGGGATGGAGAAGCAGGCTGGGGTCCCCACGCTGTGGGGGTATACAAAGGAGAACCCAGGATTCCTGCCATCTGGGGCACAACCCCCCAGGAGCCTGCTCTGGAGAGGTCTCTGCCGTGACACCCAACTCTCTTTACATAGCTCTTCTGATGTTCTTGCCTAGTGGAGGGAGAGAGAAGGGAGAAGAAGCAGAGGAGAAGGGGAAATGTGACCCATGGAGTTGCAGTTCTCTTAAGGGTGTTTTGCAAGGACACCATGGCACTTCCCTCTGTAACCATCTCTTGGGCATCTGTCAGGTGCACTTCAGAGCTTGATGTTCCACTCTGGAACTGTACTTCTCCCAAAGGGCTTCTGTCCTCCCAAAATGGCCAATTCTACTCTGAAATGAAGGATTCCCGGGGCTGGTAGAGCAGCTTAGCGCTGAGTGTGCAGGGGAAACTGAGGCTGAGTTTGGCACGTTTTTCTGGGCTCCACAAACCCCCAGAGACTAGAGTTGCTTTAATTCATGGAGTACCTCCCACCCTCTAGGTGGAGTCATGATTGCTTCATTGGAAGAGACATTCAAGGTCCTTGCCTTCTCACCCCTAGATTCCAGACCCTCTCCGACCATGAAGTTCAAATGCCCAAGCATCTGGCTCAGACTTCATGACCACATCTGCTTCAGGCAGGAGTCTTGGTCCTGCAGTCCCACCACCCTGTGACAGACACGCGGGCAGAGCACTTTGCATGTGGGAAAGAAAAAACCCAGCATGGCCGTGGACAAAGGGCAGCTGTGGGCTGATGCAGGATCTAAGGAATAGCATTTGTAACCATTAAAATTAAGTGCCAAAATTTAAAAATCTGTCATTTTTATTTAAAAATCCAAACATCCCACTTCTCTTGAAACTCAGAAGATGGGGCTTCTTGGGCCCAGATTTCCACTTGGCAGTTGTCCACTGAGGGTGGGTTCGCTCTTCCTGAACTCAGGGCAGAGGTCCCCAGTGGACCACACTCCCCACTACCCCTCTCTGTCTCCATGGCTCTGAAGCCTTCAGGGCTCAGTGGGGGATGACATTCTAGAAGACTTCTTAGTCTTCCAGGTCCAGGTGAGGGTCAGGTGCCCATCAGTGCTCCCAAAGTAGCCAGAGCATCTTTTATTAATATAATTTCTATACATAACATTTTTATTCTCATATTGTGAGTGCTCGATGACTTACTGTTAGGTCGGGAAAACAAGCAGCTAGGAAAAGAGAGATGGCAGATGGGCGACTCAACCACAACAGGTTTATTCCAGGGAGGAAACCTGTGGAGGGGACTCCAGATGAGACTGAAGCCAACCCCACTCACAGGCTAGGGCAGTTATAGGGCTGGGGTGCGGGGAATTTTGTGGTTGGTGTTGCTAAGGGATAACTAAGGCTTGTGGCTAAGTAAGTTGGGAGGTAGCCTTGTGATTAGGCTAGGTATGTTACATACAGCAGGATGTCTCACATCTTTGCCTAGTTGGTAATTTTCTATCCCAGGGTAGCTAGCAAAGTGGCAGAGATCACTTAAGATGGTGTGTCTAAGGCTAACACCTCATCCCCTTCACTGCAATTATGACTCCAGGAGAGTACCTATTGGTCAGGTTGCTGTTAATCTTGCACAAGGCCCAACCCATAAGCAGACATTCAAACAAATTAATTTACTGAGGACAGTGGACTAAGTGACCTCTGGGACCCATTTCTATTGTACTGTTCTGTTTCCCTGATGTTTCTCTTTGAACAAACACATATTCATGGGGTTCCCATTGGAGTAAGATGTTGTGTTTGTCTCTGTGTACACCTGAATAAGAATTCTTGCCTTGGGCTGAACACAGTGGCTCACATCTGTATCTCAGCACTTTGGGAGGTTGAGATGGGAGGATTGCTTGAGCCCAGGATTTCTAGACCAGCCTGGGCAACATAGTGAGACCACATCTCTACAAAAATAAAAATAAAAAATTAGCTGGGTGTGGTGTTGTGCACCTGTAGCCCCAGCTACTTGGGAGGTTGAGGCAGAAGGATTTCCTGAGACCAGGATGTCGAGGTTGATTGTGCCACTGCACTCCAGCCTGGGCAACAGAGTGAGACTAACCCAATAAAAAAAAGAAATACTTACTTTGGCTGAGTTCCTCTCTTTTAGCTCATAGTAATAGAGAATGGGAGGGGCAGGAAGGAGCCTGGAGATCAGCCCCTCATTAGCAGGTAGAGAAACAGTCTTGGAGAAGACAGGCCTTCTGGAAGCCCCACAGTCATAACTTGGATTAGAACATAACTCCAGGCAAGAGTCGGCAGCCTCACGGTCTTGATCTCTCTAGTCAGAAGGAGCCAGTGGGTAGGAGAGAACAAAGCGTGTTCAAAGCTTGTAAAAGAGAGACAGAGTCAGAGAGGGAAGCAGTACTCAACAGGAGTTGCCAGGTGTCACCTCAGTGGTGAAAATAGAAAATGCCACCAAGGCAATGGAAGGACAGAAATCACGAGGAAACATCACATGGTCTTAGCAATCCAGCATCTACCAGCTAATGTTCTCAAACTGGGGTATACAGGTGCCGTCTCAGGGGATTTTTTAGTCCCTCTGAAGACAGGGAACATGCTACATTCTGCATCAACTGAGCTCCATGTCAGGGTTTCCATCTGTTTCTGCAAGTGGATATGACCCTTTTCTGACTGAGGAAGGGATAATGTGAGGGAATGGCCTTGTAACTGGCATGTAGGCACTAAGGGAAGGCTCTGCGGTGGTCCTGCAATGTTTTATACTCTTTGGGGCTGTTGCAGTTAGTGACATTTTTACACTGCTGGCAAATGTTGCAATGGCAGCGAAACGCCACCCCCCATTGCATTATGTTAAAGCAGTCAGCTATCATTTAATTTTTTACATCTATTTCAGTTTCAGAGTTGTATAAGAGCTGTAAGCAAAAGCACTTTGTGCCCAATTGTGTTGGTTTAATACATACTGAAGCAACATCGCAGTACAAGTCATCTCAAACAGGGCCCGGGGCCCAGGGTACCGTATCTCTCCTCTAAAAGAGTCTGTGCCTTGCTTGGAGCCATGAGCACTGGCTTTTCACAGCACATAATTCTCAGCACGAGATGCCTTTGGCATGAGAAATCCTGCAGGTGGCCTGAGCCCTCCTGCCGTCACTGCGTGAGTTGCTCAGAGGAACTTCGTGGGGGGGAAGTGGCCTGATCTTCCCTCTGTCGGTGTCTGCTCCCACCAGGAAGTCTAGACTCTACGAGGTCTTTTTGACTGCTGTTTTGCTGACTTTAGGTGTTGTGAGGTACAAGGTCCACGGGGCAGGAGGATGTCTTTCCCTTTCACATGATATCAGCCAGAGGTCAGCACACTGGACCATGAACTAACACAGCCCACAGCCTGTTTTTGTTGATAAAGTTTTATTGGAACTTGGGTATAGGCACTTGTTTACAGATTGTTCAGGGCCACCTTTGTACTTAATGCCACAGCCCAGTGTTTGTGGTCAAGATCCTGCATGCAGCCTGCATGCCTAAAATCTTCCCTATCTGACACAGCCCGGTACATGTGGCCTACATGGAGTCATGTTTGCACTGTGCTCTCAGCTTCTGTGCACTCCATTTGTTCAAGTCTCTGAAGTGACTTAATCCATTTATCCTGTGTGGTTACTAGGGAATTCTTGGTGGCTGTGGCTTCATGGAGGGTCCCCTGAGTTCTCTACTAGGGGAGTCTGGTCTGTCCTTCACATCCATCTCACTTTCTTCAGAGAAAGTGGGGCTGGCAAGAAGATGAGCTGGATGCCATGTCCTCACCCAGTGCCCCTCCTGTGCCCCCTCCTTTCCTGTATCCATCTCTCCCACCCTCCACTCCATCCTGCTCTCATCATGGCAACAGAGGCGCTGATGACTCATGTCTGTCTCCACTTAACCAGGAGACTTTAACCAAGAAATCTCTTGTGTCCATTGCTCACTCCTTCCGAGGGACAGGCACCGGAAACTGCTCTCTCTACTTTGTGTGGGAAGCTTTGTCTTCCATCAAAGTTTTGGCTAACTCAGAGGGAGGAGGGAGAGTGGCGGACAGGCAGCCCTAGGGTAGATGAGGGGACACAGCTGTCTCTGGAAATGGCTTGGGCCCTTCATTGTATGCCCTGTCAGTGTACCTAATAGCCAGGTAAAGAGCAGCATCTACACCTCCCTCACTTCCTCCGTCTTTGGGGGATCCCGGGCACTTAACAATAATCTCTCCATGTAGTGACTCATTCATGGACCCCCTAAGACCAACACAAAGTATAAGGGTCAGATGCTGTTTGGGACGCCTGTCTGGAGAAGTTCCCCAGGGGGTGAGGCACTTGGTGTGACTTAGGGACAGTTTCTAAGGGTGAGGTATCTACTCTCAGATGTGTTTTGCTAAGATAAAGGAAAGTGTGTCTGAAGTCAGCACAGCAGTGAGCCTCCTTGGCCAACCTGTGCTGGCCCTGCTCCCTCTGAGGATTCAGCCACCTTGAGCATCCCAGAGACATGGCACCTTTGAGGAGCTAACACCTGGAAGGCAAAGGCAGGCAGCTACTGTGGAGTCTGCTGGGTCCTGCTTTAACATGAACAGAGCTCTGCATTCTCCATGTTTAACTATATCAGGATGATTACAAGTTAATTGCTTATTCTTGCCCCGTATATTTCTCATGTACTCCTTCAACTAATGTTTATTGAGCACCTACTGTATATCAAGAGACTGAGTGGTGTGGCAAGTAAGGTTCCCTGTCTTTGAGGGCCTCACAATCCAATGAGCATAATGGCTTTTGAATAGTTGCCGTCCAAGCTGGAAAAACAGGAAGGATGTTCCTCAAGGCTGTGTCCCTTCATGCTTCACCCTGACCTTGATCATCTGAAGCCTGGGCTGTACAGATTGCTGAATAACAGCATTCCAAGATCACCCACAAGTATTTTAGTGAGAGGAGTGAACTTGGATGTGTTCAAGCTGGAACTTGGTTGGACAGCAGTCTCTATACCTGCAGCCCTCTTCATACCACTACAGATGCACTTGGTGGTGGGAGGGAGGGTTCACACCAAGGCTGGAATCTCAGCCCATGGACCAGATGTCCTGCTGCCTGTGTCTATGCAGAGTCCTACTGAAACAGAGGAACGCCCACTGGCTTACATGGCATCTATCGTCTGAGGCTGCTATCAAGCTCTAGTGCAGACATGGGTGGTCGGGACAGAGGCAGCATGCAGCCAGAAAAACCCAAATACTTCCTGTCTTCCCTCATAGAGAACAGCTGCTATGTCTTGGTCTAGCCTGGGCTAAACACCACATAAAGTGAAAGGTAATACCATTCAGCATCTGTGATTGGCAAAACAATGAAAGAACTGTATGTTGGTACATTTTACCAGTGGTTAAAACTCTGGACAGACTTGGTTTAAACTGAAATCAAATAGCTACCTCTTCATGAGCTAGGAGATATTTGGCACTCACCTACATGAAGTCGCTTCTATTTTGTGGGTGTCTGTGTGTACGCATTGGAGAAAACAGAAGACATTTGTGAAAGAAGGGAGTCCTCACAACAGGAGAGGGATGTCACCCAGATCACTGAGACCAGGTGCCACCCAATGCCCAGTTAAAAGAAGGGTTTTGGGGAGAGATGGCAGTTGAGAGCAAGGGTGCACATGGGCAGGAAGTCCCCTGCCCTCCAGACCTCCCCCATAAACAGGCTCTGGTCCTGCAAGGGGACATCTCTGCATCTGAGCAGCTTGGTCCACACCCAGTACGCAGCCTTGTCTACACAAACTTCAGGAAGGACCTGCACCACCGATCTGTGCCTTCAGTCTAGCAGAACATTTAAAAGATCTGGCTCTCCTGATTCTATAGCCAGGGTTGGAATCAGCAAGGCCATGGCCTATCCGGGAGAGGAAGCAAACCCATTGCCAGGTGTCCCTGCAAGCATCTTTACTCTAATTTTGCTGCAGGTGGGAAGGCTGCTTCTCCACAGGGGCTGGAGCTGGCCACTCTGGAGGGGCATGAGGAAGGGTGGCAGGTGTTCGTGGGTAGGACAGGACAGGAAGGCTGGTATGACTGCAACTGCCCACTTCCACTGGACAGCAAGTTTGTCCCATGAAACAGTGGTATAATCTGGACCCTGTCTGTCTGGAAAAAGGAGGCTGTGAATACATCACTCTACGCATTTTCTCCACAATGGTGTCTACTATGTACTTAGGCACAAGGACTCATTTTAGTGAATGAACACAGAGATTGGGACCTCAGACTTCTGAGACAGGCAGCACTGGGCATAAATCCCAGCTTTGCCAGTGAATGGTTGTAAGTTTTCTTTAGAGCTATGCATACCCCAGGTGAGCAGCTAGGTCCCTGTCTCACAGCTCCTGTGGCTATGGGGTCTGGGTGTTGCTTCACTGAGGACCTCGGCTCAGGTCCTCCCAAGGCTGCTTGGCAGAGTTAGAAGAGACCCACTTTCAAGTTCCCTCCCTGTTCACAGGTTCAGAGCCCTGGTGGCTGTTGGCAGGATACATAAGGCCCTGTATCTGGGCGTCTGGGGCTGCCCACACAGTGCTGATGTCCTCCAGAGAGAAGACCCTTGGAGTCCTAAGATGAAGGCTGCAGTGTTGTGTTTTCTAGTGACTTTTGTGAAAAAATATGATTGTGATAAAATATATATACCATAAAATTTGCCATTTTAACCATTTTAAAGTGTGTATTGCAGTGGCATTAAGTATAGTCACAGTGTTGTGTGCCTATCACCTTATCTGTTTCCAAAACCTTTTCATCACCCCAAACAGAAACTTGAAGTAACTGTTTCCATAACCTAATCTCAGAAATGATGTGCTGCTGTTCTGTTGTCTTCTGTTCCTTGGAAGCAAGGCACTAGGTGCAGCCCACACTTATGGAAGGGAATTATGAAGGCAAGAGCACCAGGGGTGGGCGTCTCTGGGGGCCGTCCTAGAGGTTGCCCATAGAAGCAATTGACTTTAGGCAGGTCATTTAATATTGCTGAGCCTGTTTCAGCCTTTGTGAAACAGAGATGACGTCTTAGTCTGCTCAGGCTGCTATGACAAAATATCATAAACTGGGTGACTTTTATTTTTTATTTTTATTTTTTTTTGAGTTGGAGTCTCACTCTGTCGCCCAGACTGGAGTGCAGTGGCCGCTCCCGGCCACCACAACCTCGACCTGCTGAGCTCCAGCGATCCTTCCGCCTCAGCCTTCCAAGTAGCTGGAACTACAGGCGCATGCTACCACGCCCGGCTAATTTTTTGATTTATTGCAGAGATGAGGTCTTGCTTGCCCAGGCGGGTCTCGAACCCGCGGGCTCAGGCAATCCACTCCCCTCAGCCTTCCAAAGGCACGGGATTACAGGCTGAGCCACCAAGCCCGGCTTGGGTGACTTTTAAATGGCAGGATTCTATCTCAGTTCTGCAGGCTATAAGGGCCAAGGTCATCGCAGATTCTGTCAGGCGAGGGCCCTCATAGACGGTGCCTTCTTGCTATGTCTTCACATGGGAATGGGGTGAGGAATCTCTCTCAGGCCTCTTTTTAAGGGCACTTTTTCCATTCATGAGGCCTCTGGACCCATGAGCGAATCACCTTCCAAAGGCTCTACCTCCTCCTACC
The DNA here is from genome assembly GCA_963574415.1 of Tarsius wallacei. Taxonomy (NCBI): domain Eukaryota; kingdom Metazoa; phylum Chordata; class Mammalia; order Primates; family Tarsiidae; genus Tarsius; species Tarsius wallacei. The sequence continues at coordinate 1,900 of CAUYQG010067300.1, read as the reverse complement.
ATCACCTTGGCAGTGGGATTTCAACATATAAACTTGGGGCAGGGGACACAAACATTCAGACCATGGCAGATGATTTTACCTACCTCATAGAGCTGTGCTCATATCTAGGGGCTGCATCCCCAAGGTATCTACACATCAGCATGAGATAAGATGGATGGACCTGAGCATTAATGTTTGGTCATCCTGGACTCCAGACAGTGCATTCCTGCATGGCCTAGATCGCCGTAGAGGCTCAAGCCTCCTGGATCTCCTTGATGGTTCAAGCCTCCGCAATCTCCTTGGTTGACCACCTGGCACATCTTTAGACCCCTGAGAGCATGCACAGATAAAAGAAAGAGCAAAGGCAGAACTTCAGAGATCCAAAGTGTGGTTTCTAAATCTCCCTCCTGGTACAATCTTTATGTGGCACAGAGCCTACTCTGAGGAAGGAGAAGCTGCACTGGACCATGCTCAGCTTCTCTGTCCTTATTGTACCCTTCAGGGACCAACCCAACCTTTCTCAGGCACTCACATTCACCACCAAGATGCTGTCCTTGTTCATTCCCATCACAGTTTATTGTCTTTCTTCCATGCACTTCCCGATGCTTCTGCAGCGTCCTCCCTCTGTTCCCGGAGTTTCCTGCACAGGAGGGTGAAGCAGGTGCTTCCCTGGAACTCTTACTTGCAGTTACATGTTAAAAGCAAGTTGCTTTTGAATCCCTTCCTTAAAATTCTCCAAAATGGCAACATATGTTTCTGATCTTGTCCCCTCTCACAGGTAACCCCTAACCAGGCCAGGGTTTCATTCCTAACACCAGCTCATTGATGTGTTCTAGGCCATTGTACCTTCCAGCCCTGTCTACACATCTCTTCTGTGGTCCTACAGCGTGCTCCCAATTAATCAGCTGAAAATGAATTCAGATGAGTGCATGTTTAAGCTAAAGAAGCGAATTAATATTCTCTGCAAAGGTTTCCGGTGATAAGTATTCTGGAGAGACTCTTAAAAATATTTGGAATGAAAATATTTACTGGCTAATGCTTAAAAAAAATACTGAGCAATGTTTTGCAGAGTGTGTTCTGTGAACTGAAATTCTATTTGTTTGTCGACCAACCAGCATTAAGTGGATAATCTATAGGGTTGATGCGAATGTGGTGAAATAGTCATGGCTGTTTACTGTGGGGGTAGAAATTGGATATGCCTTTGAGGAGGCAATTCTGTCTTCATCAGAATTGACAGTAGATATGCTCTTTGCTCAGCAATTCTGTTTCTCAAAATTAATTTTGAGCCATCCTTGCATGTATACAAAAGGATACATGCACAAGAGGCTTCACTGCAGCACTATTTCTAATAAGACAAAGTGTTTGTCAACGATAGACCAGATAAATAAATTATAGTGTGCCTGTACTCTGGAGTGCTGGGCAGTAGCTTGGGTAATGAGTGAGCTCTGTGCACTCACATGGAAAGGTGTGCACAGGCTTGTCATCTGAAAGGAGCACCACCTGGAGCAGTGTTTCAGCATCATCACTTTGTAGGAAAACATCATGTACATATATACATTTATAATATATACATGAGGGTGACCCAAAAAACAGGAATCTATTTATTAAGAAGTTGTGTCAGCCGGGCTCGGTGGCTCAGCCTGTAATCCCGCGCATTGGGAGGCTGAGGTGAGTAGATTGCCTGAGCCTGCAGGTTCGAGACCCGCCTGGGCAACTTGGCGAGACTTCATCTCTACAATAAATCAAAAAATTAGCCGGGTGTGATAGCACACACCTGTAGTTCCAGCTACTTGGAAGGCTGAGGTGGAAGGATCGCTGGAGCCCAGCAGGTCGAGGCTGTGGTGGCCAGGAGCGGCCACTGCACTCCAGTCTGGGCGACAGAGTGAGACTCCAACTCAAAAAAAAAAAAATTGTGTCTATT
>CAUYQG010067299.1:0-11017 GCA_963574415.1 Tarsius wallacei | reverse complement strand
CTCAAAAACCCAAGAGAATCTGTCAAAAGCATCCTTGCACTGATAAAGGACTTTGACAAAGTCTCAGGGTGTAAAATCAATGTGCAAAAGACAGTCACATTTCTATATGCCAGCAACAAACACACAGAAACCCAAATAAAAAGCACAATCCCATTCACAATAGCCCCCTCCCCAAATAAATTACTTTGGCATCTTCCTAACCAGAATTTATGTTCTAATACACCCATTGTAATTTGGAAATATAAGTCAAAAATGAATTAATGCACCTAACCTGTGAAACATCAAAGCTTAGTCTAGCCTACCTTAAACACATTAAGAATAATTTCACCACTTACAATTGAACAAAATCATCTAATATCAAGCCTATTTTATACTAAGTTGTTGAACATCTCATGTAATTTATTGACTACTCTAGTGAATGTGAAGAAATAGAATGTTTGTATGGGTACTCACAATATGGTTTCTACAGAATGTATATTTCTTTTCACATAATTGTAAAGTCAAATAATCATAAGTTGTGTCATTGTTAAGTTGGGAACCATATATACAAAAATAATTCTTCTTATAGTGCCTTATATGGCACCAATAACACTTTTTAAAGAAATGCCATAAAATTTTTTCCAGTCAATATTCTCAAGCTTCAAATGACAATTATTGACATCTGAGTAGAAAATAATCACCAAGAACTGTTCTTAAAATTTTGGAAATGTGCAAATTCTAAAACATTCAAAAGTAAAAGATCATGCAGTTGACCAAGACATTAAAAATAAAGAAAAGCTTTTGACATTTTCTATTAAAAGAATGAAAATATGCATTTCTTCTTGTTTTCCTTTTTTTGTGGCATGAGTCATTTTTTGAAATATTTCAGAACATTTGCCATTGAACAGTACATTTATGAATTAATGAGGTTTCAGCTCAGAATGGACGAGTCAAGTTGTTATATAAGAGCTTGAAAACACTTAATATTTTATACAATCTTTATTATTACATTGACATCTGACAGCTATGTTTATTTTATTTCTTGGGAGGAGGAGGGAATTATGGAGGGGCAATGAGGGAATTACAGTAAGGGTGGACAGACTGAAAGAGAATAAACATGATTAATATCTACCACATTCAAATTTAATATTTTTTTCATTCTGAAAAAGTCCTAGTAGAAGATATCTTATTAAATATACATGCCACTGTCCCAATATTTTTTAAACTCATATTCTGTTCTATTTCTTTGTGTTCTTTTGACATAGTAAAACTGTAACATTCCCCCAAGTTGACAATTGCACTTTAATGAAGTGTAGTCTTCATTATATTTCAAGAGAAAGAATATTGCCTTTACCCTGAAAACTCAATATTTTGTCATACTACATACTGTTTCTCAGACAGATTTCATAAGTTAAGCTTGCATGGTATCACAGAATGCTAGCATTCAGGAGACAATGCATACTATTACTTAGAGGGGCAATTAAGACATTTTCAATTGTTTATCATATCATTTTTGAATATTTTTATACACTCAAGTTATACTCTTCAGGAGAGATTATTATAGCATAAAGGGATTGATAGGAACTTGGAAGGGATATACATTCAACTCTTTTCCTTCAAGCAACAGAGATCCTCAGTTATCTTCCTTTTAGGGATCATACTATTACTGAATATTTAAATGTTCTTCTGAGGTTTTCTTACAATATTCACCATGTCTTAGAACACTTGGCTAAATTTCAATATCCATGTATGAATTTGTTCAAATCTATATAATCTAGGGGAAAAATTATCATAACACCATTTTGGATATATCTCTTATATATGATATAATTTGAAAATTATTATTTTAAAATTTATCTGAAAAAATATTGAAAAAGAGACCACTCTGGATTATAAGAAATATTAAATATTTTCTATGGACTAAGAATATTAAACTGTGTGTTGAATGGTATCTACAGAAAAATCATAATAAAGTTGGCATCTTCATTTGCTTTTTATATGTTAATTAAAAAATGAAATAACAGTAAAAAAATCTTCTGCATTTGTCTAGAAAGCATTGCAACAACATAGATGGAGATACTATAACCTATCTTTCAAAGCACGATACTTGAGAAAGGCAACACTAAAAGATCCTGAATTAATGATCACAGATAGACTTAAGGGGAATATCAGGTTCAAATTCCAATGCTGTATGGCCACATAGAGAGACCTAGACTCTTACCACAACCTGGAGGCAATGTTGCAACTTCACATCCTTGACCCATTTTGGAATGCAAGAAATCCTCAGAATCCATTTCAGTTATAGAATATGGGTATAGTAATGAGTGTAACACTTGGGAGGATAGTTCAGCAGAAAATGAACATTCTTATCCTTATTCCTCTTTCTGTCACTGACATGGAGTGCTCAGTGGTCCTGGGAAATGACTAGCCACATGATGTAAGGTGCGAATAGACCTTCAGCCTGGGTGGAAGGCCCCCAGTATGGATAGGTTTAAGAGGGTGGCAAGCAGCTTTCTTGTGCTCAACATTTCAGCTCGAGAGTTGATTTGTGATAGCAGAAGATATTATCACAATCAATACAATTATAAATAGAAAAGGCAGCTTACTTGGAAGTCTTAGACCTCAGCAAATCTGAGTTCTGATTCAAACTTGGACAATAAGTAGGACTTGAACAATTCACTTGAATATCCTGAGTCACAATATCCTTTTTATTAGACACGCCAGTTATCCCTAAACAGGGTTTCCTAAATATACATTTTTGAGCCTTATTTCATTTTTAAATTTGCCTACATATGCATATATAATTCCACTAAACTGGTTTGATATTTTTGATAAAATTATGCAAACTTCATTTAAAAAAATCTCCTCCATTACCTGGAAAAAAAATTTTGTAAGGTTATCCTTGTCTTTTTCTTTTCAATGTTTGACAAAACTTGCTGTAGAAGCAATCTGCTGCCGAGCTTTTCATATTACAAAGAAAAAGTGGTCTGACAGTTTTGAATTTATATTTCATGCAGTAGATTTTATTTTATGTGTATGGTAAATTCTCAATGTCTTTGATAAGGTCCTGGAAACTGTGATTTTTAAGTGAAATGAATATAAAGAAACCAATTTTGCCAAAGACTAATAGTTGTAAAAAGAGTTAAGTTCTTACAGTATATTTCCAATCACAAAATAATCACCAAACTTTTAAATAAAGGCCAAAAACACAGCCAATATTAAATATTGAAATAATTTTGAGCTGTATAGAAATTTAAGAAAGATTAATAAAAATGAGTAAGGTCATGATTTATCTAGTATTCCAGTTCATCCCAGTCACTTATAGCACCAGGTGGAAGTACCCTCGGTCAGGCCACCATCCCTTCTTAGGGAGCACTCACAAAAACACACCCACCCTCAGACCCAGTAGACATGCCAGTTCACAGGATGACCATAGTACTGAGATGTGGAGAAAGGAATGGAGAAAACCCATGGGAGGATAGGAGAATTACTCATTGCACACTGACAGCAGTTTCAGCTGGACATTGATTTTTTTTTTTCTCATCAGAAATATAAGGTAATGACATTGAACCAATGTAAATTATTTGAGGACAAACTGTAAAATACTTCTCTTTATCTGTGTTTCTACTTCCTGAGGTTTCACTCACTAGCATTCATGTTGGTCAGAAATAGTAAATGGAAGACTTCAGAAATAAATAATTCATACGTTTTATGATGCACACTCCTCTGATCAATGTGAATCATCACACATGGCTGTACTTCATCACCACTCTGTCCACACTGTCTACCATCTTCATTGTTGACCACCTAGTAGCCATCTGGGTTATCAGATCCACTGTTGTAGGACCACAGTGCTTGTGTTCAAGTCACTTTTATTTTACTTAATAATTTTCCCAAAGTTCAAGACAGCAATGCTGTCAATTTAGATATACCAAAGAGAAGCCACAAAGAAATCCTTTAATGAAAAAGTGAGAGACATTTTAAGAAAAGAAAATCTTGTATGCTGAAGTTGCCAAGAAGGACTGGAAGAGTGAATCTTCTATCCATGAAATTGTGCAGAAGAAAATAGAAATTTGTGCTAGCTCTCTTCTTGTACCTCAAACTGCAAAAGTTAGTGTTACAGTGCATCATAAGTGCTCAGTTAAGATGGGATAAAGCATTGAATTTCTTTTTGTGGGAGAATTCATGAACCAAGATTGGTTCTGGTTGACTGCAAGTGGATTCTGTACTGCCCTAGGTTTCAAACAGTCCCTAAGGTCTTGGAAAGTAGCCCCTTTTGGACAAGGGGGCTACTGTATGACACAGTGAAAATCATGATGAGTATGTCTTAATTGATAACACTGTTATTTAGATGGCTACTTGAACACACTAACAAAAGCAAAATGTATATAGGTAGGTGTTCCAACCCATAGGATATTGATCAAGTCTATTTCTACAGTGTCCTTAGTGAATACTTTATGGTATCACAGGAACAAAAGAGGGCCAAAACAAGGCCATTTGGATATGCAAAGTATATGTCTCTAGCCTTTATCTTCATATAGGACTTGGTGTACACGTCATAAGAACATGAACAGAACTCAAGGATCAGACAACGCCTCGTTTTCCTCATTCTTGCTACAGGTTTGTCACATAAAGGATGTGTGTCACAATCTAGGTTATACAGAAGACATGGAAGATAACAGAGAGTGGGACTCATGTTTGTTAGTGATCTTTTTGAGCACACTTATACATGCAGCTCAGTTGGTGTCATAAAATCTGAGGTGTTTTGGGCCCTTTGAGGATAACAAAGAGAAGGATAGACTGTTTGAGCAAGAGTATCCATGTCTTCTACAAGCATTTGTCACACTGGGTTTTCTCAATATTTGTTAGTTAAACAAATGAACAAAAATAGTGAATGGATGCAACATCAACATTGATAACCTCAGACTTCATTTTATCCTTTTTAGAACATATGTAATGAATACTTAGAACAACATAACTCAAGTAGAGTTTACATAACCTATTAAGTAATAGTTTATATGTGTGATGTTCTTTTGGGTTTTCCAGTGAGTGGAAACCAGAGATATTTAACACAAAGGGACCAAGGACAATACATATCCACCAGTGTGTAGGGCAATCCTGCCCAAGAAAGAACTATCCCATCTAAAATGCCAAAAATGCCCTCACCAAAGGAAACTAATATGGACAGGCCAGGCTTCTACTGGGAAGGAATGACCCATCAGAGACTGTTGTATGGAACTAAATGTAGTAAGCATTGTAGTCCGGATTACAGAACTAGGACATCCTGGGAAACAGAGGAATGAATTGTGGAAAATAAAAATTTTTTAAAGAAAATAAAACAGTGCTGCTCTCAGTGTGCTCCCCACAAATTAAATTTCTCACAAATCTCACCTTTGCCTGAGAGAGTGCTACCAGATTCCTGCTTCCTTATGTCCCTACTAGTTTCAAGTCACATATCAGACTGGTATGATTCAGGTCCATATTCTGGTCATAATGATTCCAATCATCACAACAACATCATGGCCTATGTGGGAGGCAGAATAAAGTTCCCACCAAATGTATCCTTGGAAGCTAATTCCTGGAATTGGTGAATGTATTTCTCTACACGCGAAAATAAATTTGCAAGCATGATTTAGGTTAAGGATTTGAGCTGGGCAATTTTTCTGGATTATTCATGTGAGCATAACCTAAACATTCTTAGAGACAGAGACTTTCTTCCAGAACAGGTTAGGGAGATGAGAAGTGGAAAGAATTTCACCTGCCATACTAACTCTGAAGACAGAGGTTGATAACACTACTCTCAGAGAGCAGTTGAGACATAAAACCAAGCATGATGGTGTCTAGAGAGCAGCACTGAGGCTCTAAGCTCTGAAAGCACTGGACCAGAAAGTAGAATTGTTAAGCAAAAAGTATGGAGGGCCATTGTTTTTGACTAAGCATCTGTACCATTTCAATAGACCAGATCAAGTCAGAATGGAATTACACATTCTAGGTGTTGCTAATCAAACTGAACTCTAAAGTGGGCTCTTTTCCAAACAGGAGATTCACAGAAACTTGTCCAAAGGAGACCAGCTTCCTGAGTGGGCAGGAAAGAGATTAACCACAAAAGGACCACTCTGCATTATATTACTTGTTTCTGTTCTCTTCAGCTGCTTCCTGCTGCAGAAAGCCAAACTCCTTTGCTCACCCAATTGGAACATCCCTTCTATTATACAGAATGAGATTTTACCCAATTCTAGAATTGCTAATAAAGTCAAACTGGATCATAAGCTACATCTGCTATAATTTTATCTGTTTGACAATGTAAATTACTCAATAGCTCATAGCCTTCTCAAGTCGAAAGAAACAATGAGTCTCTGGGTTGTTGGCATGACTTAAAACTTTCGGTTCTTCCCATAAGATATAGTTTTCCAAATCATAAACTGATTGCTAGAAGACTGCATACATTCATGCTTGGGCTTGGATTATTATGTCATATTGTTTATATAGTGTAGCAATTTTTATTTAATATGTTTGTGTATAATAGGAAATTGAAATTGAATGCCAATAATAATAAACAGAGAATGCTGACAGGCAGAAATCAATCTTAAAATCATATTCTTAATTGCAAGGCTTTGGCTGCTTACAACTTGAGTTAAGCTAACAAATATTGTTCTTTTAGTGCCAATTATAACTCAGTATTGGTACCATTCAGCCAATACTGTGAGAAAATTCCTACCTCCTATAGCTCTAACTACAGCTGGGAATAGAAACAATATATCTGGAGGAAGATTTCTGCACAGATTGTAGCAGCAGGACTGTTTTTGCTCATTGTCATTTTGTATAACAAATGATATCATAAATCACAAGAAATGAAAAATTATTTGCATTGTGCCTTGAATTTTTTTTTTTGAGTTGGAGTCTCACTGTCGCCCAGACTGGAGTGCAGTGGCCGCTCCTGGCCACTGCAGCCTCTACCTGCTGGGCTCAGGCGATCCTTCCACCTCAGCCTTCCAAATAGCTTGAACTACAGGTGCGCACAACCACGCCTGGCTAATTTTTTAAAAATTTATTTTTGTAGAGATGAGACCTCGCCAAGTTGCCCAGGCAAGTCTTGAACCCGCGGGCTCAGGCAATCCAATCACCTCAGCCTCCCAAAGGTGTGGAATTACAGGCTGAGCCACCGAGCCTGGCCACCTTGAAATTTAACACAAAGGAAAAAGTTGTTTTTTCATACATGGTGGAGAGCAATCTATTCATCATTAAAGAATATTTATGAATGTGGATATCAATTATTCTCATACAATTGACAGTTTAAATGAATTCATAATTGAGACAATTTTTTTTTTCTAACATCCATTCCAAAAGCTAAGTGATATAGAAAATCTCTGTAGCCTTGGCTTCAAATGAAAGCAGTATTTTTGTCTCTTTGTCCCAATAACATTTATGAAGTGCTATAAAAATACATTTCAGTTACCATGCAATTTTTGAGAAACATTGAACTATTTAGAATATGATGAAAGCAATATGACAGAAAGTTTAATCTCTGGTGCAAAAGCAGAATAATTGTAGTTACACCAACTAATCCATCATCAATACCCACATACACTAGCAAAATCCAAAGCATTTGGCAGCAGAGAGTAACAGCAGTCCAAAGGTATGGGTTGTATCCTGGAGGTTAGCATTGTAGTCATTAATAATGATACCTTACTTTCTGTCTGATTGATTTTAGACCTAACTCAATTTCTTTCATACTCAGAGGCTTCAGGTTTCTACTGATCTGTATTACTGATTATCAACAACTTTAATTCCAATAAAACATTATTACTGCTTCATGTTTATTACTCATTAAAGTGCTCACTACCAGATCTGTAATTATTTCCCTATTAAACAGTTATTGTTCAAATACTTCTAAGTAGTTATGAATGGTACAAAAGAAAAGGAGGGAGAAAATGAGGAAAAAAGAAAGAAATCAGAGAAAAAGAGGAGAGAAGAGAGAAAAGAAAGGAAGGCAGGATGCAGGAATGGTGAAATTTATTACACTACTGTAATTTATTACAGTAGAAAGATGGAAATCACAACATGTGCCATGGAAGAGAATGCTTGGTCTCTTCAGTAGAGGTTTTCTTAGCAACAGTAACATTCACTAACTTAACTAATTTAGCACAATGTATGCCAGATAGGAAACCATTATAGATCTATTATTTAGTTCTCATGTTTAGAGACTGGATTTCATACTATGTGCAATGGAAAACCATTGAAAATACTAAATGCACCAGACGATTAGGTCGTATTTGTGATTTTCAGCAGGCACTTTTGCAGTATGAACTTTGCATGATTGGGGAATGAAGGCGTATTGGAGAGACAAGGAAGATTGCTGACAATAATAATAATAATAATAATAATAGGGCTAATGAGTTAATTTATAAACTCAAAGGACAGAAGAGAAGCAAATGTAGCTGTGGTGGAGATGGGAAGGCAACAATAGCAAGGTATAATATCAGAAAAGGAAGGGACAGGAGAAGGTCATCAAGTGCAATGTAGGCCAGGATAAGAATGCTAGTCTTGTTTCTGTCATGGAATGGGATAGATGGTTTTGTGTAGAGGAGTGTCATTATTTTCACATTTAAAGGGGATTTCTGCTGATAATATATGGGTCAAAGATAGTAGGGCTGGGGAAAGACAAAGAAAAGCCAGGTAAGAGGCTATTACACTTAAGCTTAGAAGAATAGCTCCTGCCTTGGGTCCCTCCTCTTGCTTTGTTCTCAGTAAGGAATGCATTAACCAGAGGGAATGCACCCTCACCAACCCAGAGCACACATCTCGCCTTAGTTCTCCAGGTATCTGGAACCCTGGACTTTAGCTCAGTCATGACTTCTTTCCAAGTTTGCTTTCCCAAGAGCAGAACACCACACTTGTATGTGCAAGGCCTGCTTCATGGTCTTTAGTCCTTTGCAGTCATATAGGACCCCATATTCAGAAAAGTCCCTGCTTGGCTTATTTTATTGCTGTCACCACTTTAATAATTTTGTCATTGCATTTCTGCTTTATAAATTAAGTCCAATCAAACATGTGATAAGCAGAAGAGATTCAAGCAAGATGTGCTTAAGTAACTCCTTGGCACCTTTTCACATGTAGGGCTTATGATCCTCTACAAACCCAGAATTTCAGTTTTTTTATATTTTTAAAACTATGTGTCATTGCATTTAATGTGTAGAGTGGCATTAAATATAAAATTAAAACACTAGGGCAAAGAGACAGGCTTTGTAAGAAAAGGAAAAGCTTTATGTTTAAGTACTTTAAATGAATCCTTTTTTATCCGCTTTTTGAACAAAGGGTTTTGTGATTTTCAATTCTGCACTAGGCTTTATGAACTATTTGACCACCACTTGGTATGTGTATCCAAGTCTAGGTGGTAGTCAAAAAATTGCTCTTTATTTTCAGAAGTTGTGAACTAAACTTGACTGTGCATGCTTATTTGAGTAAATTTATATGAATTCCCCTCACAGATGGGATGCACCAGTCAATGGGTGGTTAGGAAGAGATGGAGAAGGTCACACATGACATCGGAAGCTATGGAGAGAAAACTGACTTTGCCTTTGCTACTATAGTTTATTTAACCATTTTAAGAATGTTTTAAACTTTTACTATGTATGTATGTATGCAGATAGACATGTGATGTTCCATTTCTACTCTTACCTGTGACTGACAAATGTTCACGGTAGAATCACTGACCATAGTTCAGGTAAGGGATAATGATGATTGTAGGGTAAACTAGAGATGAGAAGACAAGACCGGGTGCATTTGGAAAGTAGAATAGTAATATTTGTAAGAGTCAAATGTACAGTTTCCAAGAAAGTTAGGTGTCAACAAAGATTTTAGCTTGACACATGGAAATATTGAGGTGTAATGATGTATCAGTTAAGCTTATGTGCATTTAGACTGTTTCAATTTTTGATTATTATAAATACAGCTGCCATAAATACTGACATACATATTTTTAATTTAAAATGTTCTGATTTCTCAAGGGTGAGTGAAGAAGAGTGAGCTTGCTGGGTAAGATAGTAAGTATACTTTTAACTTTATAAAAACTTGCTACATTTTCAAAATAGCTGTATCATTTTAGATTACCACCAGCAAGATGTAGGGGTCTAAGTTGTTCATCATTCTTGTCAACACTTGGTAATGCCAGCTTTTTATTTTATTTTTTAATCTTTTTGTCATTTTAATGAGCTTTTAATATGCTTTTCCCTAATGATTAATGCTATTGACTATGTTTTTTTTTGTTTGTTTGTTTGTTTTTGAGTTGGAGTCTCACTCTGTAGACCAGACTGGAGTGCAGTGGCCGCTCCCGGCCACTGCAGCCTCGACCTGCTGGGCTCCGGTGATCCTTCCGTCTCAGCCTTCCAAGTAGCTAGAACTACAGGCACACGCTACCACGCCCGGCTAATTTTTTGATTTTATTGTAGAGATGAGGTCTTGCTTGCCCAAGCGGGTCTCGAACCCGCAGGCTCAGGCAATCCACTCACCTCAGCCTCCCAAAGGCGCAGGATTACAGGCTGAGCCACTGGCCCGGCTTTGACTATGTTTTTATGTGCTTATTATCCATCAGTGTATCTTCTCTGGTAAAATGTCTGCTTGAATAGTTGGTCTAGCTTTTACTGTTTTTTGTTTCTAATATTGAGTTCTGATTATATTTTGGATACAAATGTATTGTCAGATGTGTTATTTTGAAACATTTTAGGGTTTGCCTTTTCAGTGTCTGGAAGTGGTTTATCAGGTCTGACATTTCATTCTTTATCATATATGGGGTGATAGGGATCCAGTTTTATTTTTCTGCATGTAGCTTTCCAATTTTCCCAGCACCATTTATTGAATATGGTATCCTTACCCTGGTGTATTTTTTTTAATATACAATTTTTTAATTGTGATATTGAGGGGTACATTTAAGGGTTAGGTACACAAATATGTCTCGTTCAGTCACCCTTGTTGATAAGAAGTGTCCCCTCATCCCCAGACAGGTATTTACTGCCATTAATCCCTTCCTGTATCCCTCCCA
>CAUYQG010067297.1:0-68086 GCA_963574415.1 Tarsius wallacei | reverse complement strand
TGGGGACTGATGATGTAAGGGTGCCAAAGATGTGCAGCTGAGCCTTTCCCAGCAAAACTCTTGATGAAATATTCCAAAGTTTATTGCAAGTGTTCTAACTCCTCTTACCACTTTCTTCAAGGAAGAAATTATGGACCCATAATAGCTTCTGACAGGATAGTCTTACATCATTCAGGACAGTGAGGGGTAGAATTTTTTTCCATTTCTTTAATAAAATATTAAAAAATAAGGCTAGGTACAATGGCTTAAGCCTGTAATCCCATCACTTTGGGAGGCCAAGGTGAGAGGATCGCCTGAGCTCAGGGTTTGAGACCAGCCTGGACAACTTGGTGAGACCTCATCTCTACAATAAATCAAAACATTAGCTGGGTGTGGTAGTATGCGCCTGTAGTTCCAGCTACTTGGAAGGCTGAGGCGGAAGGATCGCCTGAGCCCAGCATGTCAAGTCTGCGGTGCTTGTGAGTGTGCCACTGTACTCCAGCCCGTGCGACAGAGTGAGACTCCAACTCAAATAAATAAACAAAGCAATCACAACCTCTGGGAAAGTCAGACATTTCAAAGTAAATTTGCTAATTTTACATGTAGCTTTTGTCTTTTGCAATGATGCTCAGGTTTTTTTTTTTAATATCTTAAAATCAATAAGCAGTAGATCCAACCTATTTTTTCCCCAGAGATTGGGAGAAGCTGCATGTGAGTGTTAGAGGAACCAAGGATCCTATAGAGGGTTTGTCTGAGGGTGTCCCAAAATAGGTATTATTATTTATTCTCCATGCAAGAAATGAAGAGGTCTATGACATTGCCTAAGTGTGTAAGGCTAGGAGGCTGCCCGCTGGATGGGATCCAGGCAGTGCCATCTTTTTCATTCCACATACTGCCCTAGGAGCCCGAGCCCAGAGGCAGGAGCAGAATCTGATGGCAGTGCTGGGTGTGGGCTGGAGTGGGCAGACAAGACAGGGGAACGTTTCATGCTCTATCGGTGGTGACAATGCCTAGGGACTGCTGAAAGTGTGAAGGGAAGGCTGAAGTAGCCTCTTCTTTTCAGTGAAATGGAATTCATAATACAACTTTGTTAGTTTGAAGAAAAGATCTACCATGTGTTTTGTTGTTGTTGTCTTTCTTGAGTTTAGACACCACTACTGGTGGTCAGAGTCGTCATCTTGCCCTAAAAAGTTTAACACTAATCTAGGGTTAGTGGGGCCAAATTCCAAAAGACCGTTTTTTTTTTTTTTTTTTTAGTTGGAGTCTTACTCTGTCGCCCAGACTGGAGTGCAGTGGCCGTTCCTGGCCACTGCAGCCTCGACCTGCTGGGCTCCGGTGATCCTTCTGCCTCAGCCTTCCAAGTAGCTGGAATTACAGGTGTGCGCTACCACGCCCGGCTAATTTTTGATTTATTGTAGAGATGAGGTCTCGCCAAGTTGCCCAGGCGGGTCTCGAACCCGCAGGCTAAGGCAATCCACTCACCTCAGCCTCCCAAGGTACGGGATTTCAGGCTGAGCCACTGGGCCCGGCTGCCAAAAGACCTTTTGATGTAGATTAGACAAGTTTGGGTGGCCTAGTGGAAGCTGGGAACAAGGGAGACACATTAAAGATGAGTCTAGATCACCTGGTTGGAGCCCAGCTGAATGCCAGTGATAGTATTAAGAAGCCTTAAAGGAATTTCAGATTGGATTGGTGGAGGTCAGGGGATGTTGGATAGTATACCAAGCTGTCCATACAGAAATGTCCATTTATGCACTAGTCATAAAAACTCAAGAAAATTCATATAATTTTTTTTCTTAAGATCCTCATATGTTGAGTTTGCTTGCTGGATACATTCAACTCTGCCTTCCGTGTTGGCCTCAGTTAGCTATACTATCTATCACACACAGAGCTGGCCTTTTTAGACTTTTCAGCAGAGAAAATTGCCAGACCTCAGACTTAGCAACGTAATGCTGAAATATTAAACTTTCCATTTAAATGTTCTCATTGTGTAGATAAATAAGAATGTTATTCTTTTTTGTTTTTGTTTTTAGCAGCATAGTTTAAACCCTTTATGAGTTTATGGGTTTTAAAGTCAGTTGTTTTTGTTTTTAATAAAACAAACAAACTTTTATCAGATTGTTAATTGGTTATTTTTGTTTTTTAATTAACTTGTTTTAAAACCCAAACTGAATTTTTATCAGTATTTGGAAAAGATCCATCTGCCAATTTATAGACAAGCCATGTACAGGCTTTGACATATATAAGCCGTCATAAATAACTTCATTTTATTAGATGACCAGTCACAATTTGATATTTTACTGTAGGATTTTTTTTCCCATCTGGCTTTAGTGTTAGGCTGTATTTTAAAGATACCAGTTCTAAGAAGTTGTCATAACTATAAATAAAGTAACAATTACTCGAACAGATATGCTGCACTCAGGCAACAACCTGGCCACTTAGAAAGCGTGAGCAGACCACTTTACCCTATGTTGACAATTGGAACAAATCAAACACTTTTGACTGAAGAGCTATTTCTGCACTTCTAATGGGAAGGCCCTCTATTTCTTTTGCTCTGAGCTGTGTCTCTATTTTTCTCTGAAAAGCACGTATCTGCTAGGGTTCCTGGTGGACTCCCCACAGCTGGGCACAAGGAATTGCTTTACAAAGACCAGCATGTAAGGACCAAGGTCACTTCAACTCCTCCACAGCTCCTGACTCATGCCCTGGAGAAACTTCCCTTCCAGGGGGTGACTGACCTGAAATGGGGCTGGAATTTGTAAATGGGAGGGATCTGGGGCCAGATATGGGTGGGAGTGGGACCCAGGAAGAAACCGCATGGGCAAAGCTATTGCCATCACTGCCTTCAGTGTTCAATCGATTCTGGGGCCGGCTTGGGGCAGAAGGCACTGGGATATTTTGCTGAAGGGCATCCAGCCCAAAGCCAGCCCCTATTCCCCTGACACATCCCTCCATGCGAAGTAATCCTGTCTATCTGAAGGAGACTGCTTCTCATGGTCCGCAACCCACCCTCTCACCAGGGAGTGGCCATTGAGAGCTTATAGGAAAGGAGGAAAAGAAAGAATGGAAGGAGGAAGGCAGACTTTAACTTAGGCTAAATATAATGGAATCGTTTTACTTAAAATCATAAATAAAGTGAAATCTGTTGCATTTTCATGAAAAGTGCAAGTTTTTTAATGCATTTACCCAACAATAAGGTTGAGTATTTCTGACTCATCTGGAGACAAAACTTGCCTCACCTGACCTCTTGGTGGCAAAACCTGTCATGAACTGATGTGAGGCTATTTATATCCTTAATATATCCCACTAGGTATGAATATTCATGTATTCCACCACAGATACATGAGTGTGTTTGGTTAGACCCTGCTGTGGGTGTTACATAATATACAGCGTGTACTCTGTTACCTTCCTAAAAATCCAAAAATGTCTGAAACCCAGGATCTCAGATAGGGGTTATGAGCCTACATAATCAGATTCTCATTTTACAGAAGAGGAAACAAAGACACAAGGTGGTCAGGGACTTAACCAACATCAGAGGTCTGGAGGTGGAGCACAAGGACTTAACTCCCCAGAGTCTAGCGGCAGCTGCATGGGCAACCACCGCGTTCTGCTGTCTGCTACTCGTCAGGCGATCCCAACACTCTCAAGGCGAACAGGCACATAAAAATACAGCCGCCATCACCACCACCCCTTGAAACAACAAAGTCTGGTATCCCTGTCACTGTGGAAGCTACTGAAACGCATGAGAACTGTTGAAGCGTTGCACGCACTACTCAATGAGCAGCACGTTCCTTCTGGAACCTTCCCTTCTTACATTTTTTAAGCTTTTTATTCCATCTCTTTTGGCTTACTGAAGGCTTTTTTTTGGCCAACATTAACATTTTCAATTTTCCCTTTGTGCAACTCTTTCATTATACTTTCATACAGAAATACAATAGTTGTTTTTTAAAAACCATTTACATGAACCACATGTTCCTTCCGTGCTCATCTGTCAGGCACCGTTCTAGAAGTTGAATGGGTAGCTGTGCATAACACATCTCCACCCTCATGGAACCCGCACATTGGTAGTGAAAATGGACAAGAAATTAATAAAGATATACGCAGAAATGAATTAGCACCTGCTGTGGGAAAATGAAAGAAGGTGACAGAGGCTGGGCAGGTAGTGATGGGAAAGGGCCTTCCTACACAGTCTATGAGGCAGTCAGGGAAGGTCTCTGCAGTAGACGGTATTTGAGGATAGAGCCAGAAGAACTGGGGTAGACACCAAGTAGTATCTGGGGAGGAGAGTTCTAGGCAGAATGAGCAGCAAATGCAGATGTTCTGAGGTAGAAGCGAGCTCCGTGAGTGGCTGAACAAATAGCAGTAAACAACCTGAGTTTAAGTTTAAACTCAGAGCCAGGGCTGAGTGGGTAGGGAGAGTTGGGGGCGGGTGCAGGGAAGTAGCAGGCCCTGGCTTCAGCGGGCCTCACTGGACTTTTGAGGGTCCCTGCTTCTCTCTCAAATAAGCTGAGAAGGGATTAAAGGGTCCTAAGCAGAAAGTTACATCTGATCGAAGGGACTGCTGTGTCTGTACATGGAATGAAGATGATCATGAAAGTCTCGTGCAGTAATCCAGATCAGAGATGACAGTGGCCTCTGACAGCAGTGGTGATGGTGGGGTCTACAAGAAGCCACCAACCTCTGGACATAGGAGAGGTATGTGGGTAAGAATCGGGCATGAGATAGGGAGCAGAGTAAAAGACACCATGGACATTGACCTGAGTCACTGGAAAATTCAGTGTCTGTTTAGTGAGATGGGAAGGGGGCTGTGGGAAAAGCAGGAAAGTCAATAGTTTGGAGATTCAACATCCAGGCAGAACCCAGGGGAAAGCAGACAGATAGCCAACGAAGTGTTCAAGTCGAATCAGGACTTGCCATCACCAGCAAACTGGTGGTCTTCAAAGTCAGGAAGATGGGTGAGATCAGGAAGGGCACGTGTGCAGAGCCAAAGCAAGGTCTGAGGCCTGAAACCCCAGTACCAGCAGTCCAGCCTGGGAGAGGAGAGGTGGGCCAAGGGGCAGGACTGGCTCTGGACATAGGAAGACAGTGCAGAGAACTGGCTCTGGAAATAGGAAGACAGCGCAGAGAAAGTGTGGCTCCTTGGCCACTGATCATGTCTGTTTTCTTCCTTTATTTCACAGTCTAACTCCTCTCTAAGGAATGGCCCAGACTTGTCTCTCCTCCCAGCCTGCCATTTTTTTCTTGAAAAGCTTCAGCCATGTATTTTTGATCTTCACAGAGATCACCTTTTAGTTTTTATTCCGTCCCTTGTCTTTTCTTTAAAATGTTTTTTGGACTGATTCCTGTCCTTCCAAGTTTCATAACCTTTATTACTCCTGAGTTATTGCAGTAACCTCCTTGGATTGCCAACTCTTCCCCTTTGACCATCTGACCTGTCTGAGCATGGCAGCCATATCAGGCATCTAAACCACTGTTACCCTTCTGTGAGTCCTCTGCTTCAGCTCAGCAGTGGTTGCTGCTTGAATCGAGACCAAACCGCCTCATTCTAACAGAGCAGGGCCCTCCTTCTAATCACACGGCAATATCTGTGATCCTCTCAATGGTAGTCGGAATAGTTGTAGTGGTGGTGACTGTAGCAGCTGTAGTCGCAATACTTTTTGAGAACTTACTCCATTCTAAGTACCGCCATTCCCACACATTTGTCTCATTAATTGTTGTGACAACTCTAAGAAGGGTGATTATCCCTGGTACACCTTCCTACCTGAACTCTGCCATATGGACTCAGTAACTAAATAGATTTCAGTAACACATCTCTGTCCAGACTTGCTATCAAGTAGAGTCTTACTTAGAACCTGAATAAATTTGGAGAGTAAGCAGTCCTTAGATTATCCCCTCTTTCTTTTCCTGTGTCTGTGTGTGTTTGTGTGTCCAGGTCTCATTCTGTAACTCAGACTGGAGTGCAGTGGCACAATCATGGCTCACTGCAGCCTCGACCTCCGGGCTCAGGTGATCCTCCCACCTCAATCTCCCAAGTAGCTTGGACTACAGGTGCACACCACCACATCCGGCTAATTTTTTTGTAGAAATGAGGTCTTGCTATGTTGCCTGGGTTGGTCTCATACTTCTGGGTTCAAGCAATCCTCCTGCTTCAGCCTTTCAGAGTATTGGGATTATAGGTATAAGCCACCACACCCAGCTGCATCATCCCCTCTGTGTAGAGAAGGTCTTACGGAGGCTTAGAAAGACCATCTATAACCCCACATCTTTACAATTAAAAAAAATTAAAAGTTAAAAAAAGAGAGAGAAAGAAAGACCATCTATAACTTAGTGGGGTCACACAGCCAGGAAGGAGGGAGCTGGGATCTGGCCTCAGGCCCATGTCACTCTAAAGCCTTAAGACACATCCTGCAAGGGCTCATCCTGCCTGCTTTTGTGTTGGGCTTACTCTCATTCGCACTAGCGGACACCATGCTCCTTGCCACCACCCTTCTCCAATGAGTCCTGTCCTATTTGTTTGCACACCCAGCCTCAGCGCCCCCATTCCTGATGCTTCTGCCTACTCTACACCTACCACTGTTCTGTATCCTCAACAGCAAACTGACCTTCCAGAAAGCCCCATGCCTCCAACTCACAGCAACTCAGACAAATAGGACAGCCTCAACCATTACACCATCACCCTCCCCTCCTCATGAATGCTGGTCTCTCCTTTTTCTCTGACTGTGACTGCCCGCCCGGTATACCCTGTAGGCTTCAGTTACACTGAGCACCATGTTCTCTCTTGGGGGATGTAAGAGTGGGTTCTGCTTATACCATCGGTCACAGTGGCTCTAAGTCAACACACCTGGTGTTCCAGGGCACTGAAATGTTAGTGTATCTGAGCACTTACAGCATTTATGCTGTATCACAAATGTTCAAAATGATTCACATGTAATTCCATTCCTTATAGAGGAGTCCAGTGTCTGCCCCTTTGAGGAATCTTTTCCCTTTTTTCCTGAGCTTAGCACGATGTCAGAGACACTGGAAACACTTGACACATGTCTGTTGAATTGTATGTGTGATTAAGCACATGCTACAGGGTTGCTGCCGTGCTTGGCACAGCCTAGGGTTCCAGGGTGTCACCACTGGGTCTCCTTTGGTCCTCAGTCTCCTATTCTGTGTCCTCTGAAATGGGCTCAGAGTCTTCTAGACAGAGAGAATTAATGAATAAAAGAATGAGTTGTCACACAGAATTTTTTGTGTGCAGGATCTGGACAATATGAGGGGTTAAAAATAGAGCCCACTTTAATAACAGCTCCTTGCTCTTGACATTTACATCTTTTATTTGATCCTAAAACAGTATTTTATGAGGATCTAAGAATATCCTATTACCTTCCTGGTGAATTTTTCTTGAATGTCTGCCTCTTAAGGATGACATATTTGTAATGTGGGACAAACTACTCAGGGCTTGTTATTTCACACATCCCCAAGCCCCACCTCTGATCATTTTATGTATCAATCAAGACAGCCTGTGATTTGTAAAATTTGTACCCACAGTGATTAAAAACATGACCTTTATCCAAATCCTGTTGCAGAGGCACTTACAAATTCCTCTAAAGTACACTCTCCAGCTGTTACTGTTGTTAGAAACATGTTTCCAGTAGTTGACTTTTCAAAGATGATTTCTAGTTTTAAATGATTAACTTTGCTGTCTTTTGTAAGTCACTAGACTGAGAAGTGGTAATTGTGGTTGAAAGACCAGTAAAGAGGAACTCTTTTCTCTTTATTGAAAGGTGATGCGATCTTGTGTAATAATTGACCGGCACTTCCAATTAACGGAGCATAGCTCGTGAATAATGCAATTCTTCTTTTGATTAAAGTGATTTCAGAAAGAAATTGCATTTCTGGAAGAAAAAAATACAATTCAATATACACACGCCATAGTCAACTTCCTTGCGTTTTGTTGATGGAGTTTATCATTCAGGGTAAATGAAAGTGAGAAAACTCTGTGATATAGCCAAAATGGGCATGGCATCCTTTTAAAACGTGAGGCGTTTCAACCGGTGTACCCGTTTTTAATTCATGCTTCAAGTTGATCTAGATGAAAAACCAATTTATTTTAAATGTCCAGTCAGGCTGTGTCAAGAAACAGGAAGCAGGGTATGTATACATTCTCAGATCTCAAACTGGTGACTTGTTAAGAATTTGGTTGTGGTAATGTTGGATGCTTTGGAATGGAGTTTTGTCTCCTCAGCAAAATAAAACAGGTGCCGAGGGATTAAAAAAATGAATAATGGAAAGCTAGAGCATCAGCCTCTAGCAGGAATGGCCAGACTTGGCCATGAGATGCAGCTGGCAGAGAGGCAGTTCACAGGGCCTTGTGTGTTCTTCTGAAGATTTGAAAATGGATTCTAGGAGCAATGGTGAGCCACTGTTGGGGGGAGGGTTCTAAATAAAAAAGTATCTCAATCATATTTGCCTTTGGAAGAAAAATCAGTATGGCTACTACATGGAAGAGAGTCTAATGGGGGGCTAACCAGAGAGAAAGCTGTCCCAGAAATCTGTGTGAGAAGTACACCATGGGAGCTCCAGGGGATTAGAGAGAAGGAAGAGTGAAGGTGACTCACAAGGGTCTGGTCTTGCCAACTGGATAGACAGTAGTGTCCTTGACTTACAATGTGGCAGAATGAAAATAGTAGAGAACCCTCATTAACTCAGTTTTGGACTGAATTTATGGTGTCTGAAAGATGTCCAAGTGGAAGTGTCAAGTGGACCCCTGTTATATAGGTCAGCGAGTCCGTAAGCAGATATTTTTTGGAGAACCTATTGATGCCAAGTACCATTCTAGGGTCGAGAGTACAAAACTTCTAAGAGCCCTTGCCTCCAATGAAATTACATTGGCATCTGCATCTTTTATAGTCTTAAAGCAGTGTTATAGGTTTCTCTCAGAATATCATATCACCTTCCTGGTGAGTTTGGGAGGTTGTGGGGAGAATACACAATAAACATGAGAACAAATCAATACAATCATTTTAGATGCTGATATTTTGGAGACGATAAATCAGGGCACTGTGGTTGAAAGCAACTGAGGAACCGAAGGGTGGGGGCTACTTTACCAAGTTCAGGGAAAGCCTCTGTGACACTCACTGGGGACTAGAATTCGGGGGAAAGATCTGGGCCAGAGATAGAGATTTGGAACCATCATTTCCAAGACAGTGATTGAAGGACTGAAATGTTTCATTGACTTTAGGAACCAGGACTGGTATGCCATGATACCGCAGATTCCCTGGAAGTACCCAGCAGGCCTCCTCCCCGGGATCAACATGGAGCAGCTCATAGTGGTTGTGAGGTACTCCGGAGGAAGCCCTTTTCCTGGGGAGTCAGTATGTGAAGACCGATAGCAGAACTCCTGATACCGCGTTCTAGAGTTGGCCAGAAAGTCGAAGCCAACACAGCATATACTGACTCAGAGCTTGAGTCCAAGTATACATGAAATTGGGACCTGAGACAGGAAGGGAAGGGTCTGTGAGTGGCAGGGGTGAATGGCAGAGCAGTTGGGAGGAAGTTTCCGAAGCAGCACAGAGATGAGGCAGGGGCCCATGTGCTGACTCTCTGTTCCCAGTCTCATCTCTGAATATTTTGCTCATTGACAGAATTTTCTGAGGAACAAGCCTTCTTTCAAACTGCCATCTGTCCACAAATTAATATTCTGAAGTTTGAAAATATTTGAAATGGAAAAAACAAGCTCCCAAGTTATCCTTGCCGTCACAGTCAGCTTCTGGAGGCAGCGGGCTACCACATTCACATCCCCAGACTAGAAAGCTGGAACAAGCATGTTTTATTCTGGAAGCAGCCAGATAGATGCTCAGTTCCTTTCTGATTTATACCTCATGTGTGAATCAAAAAGTGGGACTGAAATATTTATGCATGTGACTGAGTATGTGGTGAGTTTGAACTGGAAGTCAACAGTCAACATGTGCAAACTCACTTCATTTTCTGTAACTTTTCTTTGGCAAGCTGCCAATTTCTCTCAGTACTAGGGAAACTCAATTCAATCCAACCCTGTAAACTCAATGTAATTATCTTTTAGTCACTTCTGGTTTAAAACCTAGACTCTTTGTTTTTAATTTTAGAATCATGAGGTACATGTAAGGATTTGTTACAAAGGTATATTGCATGAAGATGATGTTTGGGCTTCTATAGTACCCAGGGGGGTGGCTTTGTGCCCCTTATCCCCCGCTTTGGCAGTGCCCGGTGTCTGCTGTTCCCATTCCTGTGCCCATGTGTGCCCAGTAAAACCTGGACTCTTTGATAATATCCAGTCAAATCAAGTATTGTCATTATCGAGGACACTGCTCACAATGTAAAGCTTTTTCTCTCTCCCACTGGGTGGAGCTTGGCCCAGGATAGAGTGGGCTTCCTGCAGAGGGATTTTCCCTCTTCTCTCCTCCACACGTTGACGGTGGCAGGAGGATGGTAGGCGCAAGTCTGCTTCTGTGACAGTGCATCTTGGTGGTGGTGAGGGGCTGGGCCAGGGCTGACACCTTGCTGGTTCTGGCTTCAGCAGGCCTCACCCTGTCTGCTCTCAGGCCACAGAGCTCCTACCCTCAGTCCTATGGATCTGAGTGGCACACAGATGGTCACATCATCCCTGTTGTCCAGAATTCAGGCGAGATTGCACTCCTAGAGTGGGCAGTGCATTTTGTAGTCCTGTGAAGGAATACCTGAAGCCGGGTACTTTATAAAGGAAGGGGGTTTATTTTAGTTCGTGGTTCTGCAGACTGTACAGAAAGCATAGTGCCAGCATCTGCTCCTGGTGAGGCCTCAGGAAGCTTACATTCATGGTGGAAGGCAAAGGGGAGCTGGCATGTCACATGGTGGGAGCAGAAGCAAGAGAGAGAAGTAAGGTTCCAGGCTCTTTTCAACAACCAGTTCTTGCATGAACTAAGAGTGAGAACTCACTCATTATGGTGAGAAGAGCACCAAGCCATTCATGAGAAATCCATCTCCACAGTCCTATCACCTCCCACTAGGCCTACACCTGACTTTGGGGATCACATTTCAACATGAGATTGGAAGGGACAAACGTCCAACCTGTATTGTGTTCTGAATAGGATCCCTCCCACGCGTGTGGCAAGCTGGCTACGTCCCCAAAGCCTCCACAGGCCTTCTACATGTTGGAGGGAAATCTACACAACCCCCAGAGGCAGGCTTTCTCTGTGGAAAACAGGTAACCTTTACCCTCAGCTAGACCCACCATGTCCCTGTGTGTTCCCCACATTCCATGTAGCATGCACCTCTGGAAGACACACTCTTCTAAATGTGCCTGAGGTCTCCTAGTCTGTATCGGAGAAGCAATTTGTTTAAAAGTTCCAGGGTTCTAGGAATTCCTAAAATTTAACTCTTAGGAATTTTCTATGAAACTGCTCCTTTCCAAACAAATCAGGAAGGAAAATGGAAGGAGAATCTGAGTTCCAGCCCTTAGCCTTCCCTTGCTTGTTCATCTGTCCTTCTTCCTCCTGGCTCTATATTCTGGCTACTGGAGACTTTGCCCTGTCATCAACACCTCCTCCAGGAAGTGGCCTTTGTGCTTCTTTTTCCTGGAGCCATAATAACATGATTTGATATTTTCCAGAGCAGCCCCATATGTATAGCATAAACTGGTTGATTTACACATTTGCAGGTAAGACCTGCCCAAATGCAAAGGGAAAATAGTGTAATTCAAAAATGACTCTTTGGATGTGAAAATTTGCTAAGTTTTTACTGACCTTATTTTTTCTTATTCTCCCTCTCATTTTTTTAAAGCATCCTATTCAATTATCTAAATAACATTTGAGACAATCAGATCACAAAGGTTTAATGGAGTTCTGTTATGTGCTAGGCAGTGTAGCCTCAGACTGTCCCTGTAAGATTTTATTCTCTGAAAAAATTCAGTTTACAAGTAGAATTTTTCTCTTAGGAGTCTTCACAGTTACCCTGAAGAATACTCAGCCAAATATTGTCTCCAATCTTTCAAATCTTACCTTTCTATATGCGTTCCTAACAAAAGAAAATCCTTCAAGACCCACAATATACAACTGATGCATCAGACTGAAAACACAAAGTATTTACGGTGCATATAACAATGTGCTGCTCTGTTCTATGGTGGAAGGCAGACAGTGGGTCGTGTGAACTTGATATTACTGTATGGCTAATGACACAGAACTGCATGAAATTCATAGCATGAGCCTGGATGATGTTTACTGGGAGTATTTTTGTGTATGAGTGGGGTGGAAAAGGTGATACTGATGGTAGCAGTCTTCACTGATGGAGCTCTCAGTAAATGTCCAGCTGGAGCCCTGGCGAGCACTGCCTCGTATATCGCTGTGGATTTACATCTTTTTGTAGCAAAAACTTCTGAAGAATCAGATGTATCACTCATTGTAATAGGCCAACACTGATTTCTGGTGAAGAATGTGTACATGACAGTAAAGGATTTATGCTTAATTGTAGACAGATTTAATGCTTGAGTTTAATGTCATCTAGGAAATTTTTAGGCAGTTTGTAAAACTATGTTGAACTGGTGTTAAAGGCAAATTCAGCTTTTATAACTTTAGATCACCTAGGATTCTTCTGAAGTTTCCTTTAGAGTATTTTCTAGTTTAGATTCCAGCATGCAAAGTCACATAAATAGCTAAAGAGAGTCTCGCCTTATGTTCTCCATTAGAACCATATATGATGTTCTACTTCTTCTTATCTACATAAATAAGATCTTTCTTAATTTCTAATCAATACTATCTCTTATTTTAAAATGCTGTAACAAATACCTTATTATAAATGTCAGTAATCCCTCATCACTCATCACTACTCACTAGTATATCTTATAAACCTGGACATTTCTGGGAATTCCTAAAATTTAGAAATTTTCTTTAAAAAATACCACTTTCCAGAGTGTCAGACCATTATCGGTTTAATGATAAACCTAGAAAAATACTGAAAACAATATAAATCCATATATTTAAATGTGAGAGGAAAAGATTTTCTTATATAAATATGGTAGTATAGTCTACTTGATAGACCTTCATTTATGATTGATACTTTACTTTAGTGATTATATCATATACCTTGTACCCACAAGGGCTTTAAATGACAGAATTCCAGGTGCCTTCTGAGGCTAAGTTTTGTGCCATACCTTGACTTGCATTTTCTTCTGACATTGATACATTAATCCTGTCTATCACTACCCTGACTTTCTTTGATATAAATAACCCTGTCCTTAGATATACGTGTATAACAAAAACCACATTTCCTGATGAATTGCACACTGCCTCTGTTTCATGCTATGAGTGATTGAGATGCTTTTGGGTAGATGTCTGCATAAATTAAAGTGCTACACTTCAAACCCCTAGCAGTCAGTCAGATTGATTGTACCAAAGAACAGGTTGACTCTAGGTAGGATAATCAAATGAGGGATGAAAGCAATTTGTAAATTGGTTGGGAAAAGTTGCAGAGTGTCATGAATTCTGTACTTAAGAAACATCAAAATGTGCAAACGATGGTGTAACGGTTATATGGGTTTTATTAAATTCCTGTTATATAGAGGAGGGACAGATTACTTTGGTTTCCATTTGTGGGTCGCCGCTTAGGGCTCTTAGTAAATGTGTGCGATTTATGCAGGAAACAGTACCTAGAGATAGCTGAAATCTCTCTTGACGAGAAAAATTTTGCAACGTTTAATTTAGAAATGAATCTTAAAAGGCATGCCAACTTGTAGAGCTCTAATAGTTTTTTTTTAGTAACTGAAAAAGCTGCCCTATGTCAGCACCTTACTAACCCATCAGCTCTTCCAGGACAAGGTTGTGGGTTAGGCATTCTGATGTCCCTCCCAGCCCCTGGAAATAGAGGAGATACTCATGGAAATGTCTAAGTGGCTGGAGAATAAGATTTATCAAACTAAATTTTGTGTAAAATGCAGGCTCCTGTGCCCCTACCCTCAGGGACTTAGGAGGAACACGAAGGTTGACAGCCACCCGGGAGACTCTGCTGCCTGTGGCCCTGGCCATATTTGAAGAAACCATTCCACAAAATGGAAAGCATGTTGGTATGTTGGTGCTTGGTATTTGCCAGGACCATGAAGAGCATAGGTAATTAGTTGTCGGAGAGAAACATCAAAGGGGAGAAAGTGCCTTTGATTTACTTGTTTTGACCCTGCTAATTGGAACCTAATTAGTACATACCAAACACAGCCATTAAGTATCTACTTACAGTGATCAATCTTCGATGTATATGTCTTAATTAAACCTAAACTTCTCTTCTTAAAGATAAGCATTAGATTTCCCTGTGCTAAGGAAGTCTTAATTCATTACTTGTCTGAAATGGAATCTATTGACTAAAGCACTGATACATATGAAAATTTAACAAAAGTACAGATTTCAAGGATGTGAAGGGGAGTTTAATATAATGAAGATATTATGTAATAACTTCAGGATGTTTAACAAATATGAAACGTAGCACACACTTGGTAATGGCAAAGAACCTTTATTGGAAAAAGCTTGGCTAAGGATATTATGCTCCCTTCATTGTGCCTTTAGTAAACATTCTCCAAGGCAGATTGTCGACATTCAAAGCTGGATACCATCCTGGGGGCCTGGGAACACACAGCCACCGATGGGCAAGGGCTTCCCAAGCTCCTAAGTGTACTAGATACAAGAAATTCGCTGAATTGCCTTATTGGCCGTATTACAAAATTGAAAGAGTGAGTACCAGTTCATGGCCACACCTGAGAGTAGGGGAGGCTGGAAAATATACTCTAGTTTTGTGTCTAGGATGGAGAGGAAACAGGCTTGATGGAAAGCTTATCAGTTTTGGCATACTTAGTGATTAAAGCACATTTGCTAAACAAGTTTACTGTAAGGTGTTAGTGGCTTGTCCCCTTCTTTGGTATTTTGATTTCAAATGGGGCTTTCTGGAAAAAAGATATTGTTGGAAAACTTGTCGGGGTAGTAAATGGGGGATCACTTTTATTTCCTTGCTTTTTAGTTACATGTCAAATGTCATTTGTGCAAACTTTTGTAAGTACTTGTTATGACAGAATGAATACATTTTGTGTCACACAGAGTGCTTTTTTTTCTTGGTTTCTGTCTTGCTCTTTTGCTCTCTTAATTTCTCTTTGTGTCACACATACGCATGCAAACACATGATGATGATGATGATGATGATGATGATGACGATGATTTAAAAAAACTAAAAGAATGCTTTTCTTGGGACATTTTTTTCCTTGGAGTCAGTTGGGATTGCTGCTGAGTACTGCTGTGATTATGATCCCAGTATTGTTTTCCACTGAAGCAGTTGTTTGAATGTTCACTCATCAAGTTATTAATCTGTTCTAATAAGGAATTGGCGGCCTAAGTTCTTTTTAAAGCTGAGAGTCTTCTAACATTTTATATTCACTTAACACTTTGAAAATGGAAAAGTAATCTAGTGAATTACATTATTTGGTTGTTTTTTTTTTGAGTTGGAGTCTCACTGTCACCCAGACTGGAGTGCAGTGGCTGCTCCCGGCCACCACAGCCTCGACCTGCTGGGCTCTGGCGATCCTTCCGCTTCAGCCTTCCAAGTAGCTGGAACTACAGGCGCGCGCTACCACGCCCGGCTAATTTTTGATTTTTTATTGTAGAGATGAGGTCTCGCCAAGTTTCCCAGGCGGGTCTCAAACCCGCGGGCTCAGGCAATCCACTCATGTCAGCCTCCCAAAGCGCGGGATTACAGGCTAAACCACCGAACCCGACGAATTCACATTATTATATGATGAATTGGAATCTAGGACATTTGAATAATGTAAACTGGCAGTTTTACAATCCAGAGGATTTTATATAAGAATCTGTTCTATTTTGTTTGGGCAATAATGGGAAATAAACAAATATTTATGCTTAAAAAATAAAAAGAGTGAGTACCAAAAGAGGCTGAGTAAGGTGATGTGGATATTCACAGAATGAATCAATCTCTCTCTGTCTCTCTCTCTCTCCCTCTCTCTCTGTCTGTCTCTGTCTATCTCTGCCTACTTCTCTCTCTCTCTCTCTCTCTCTCTCTCTCTCTCTCTCTGTGTGTGTGTGTGCCTTGTCTCTCTTTTATTGAAGTTATCACAAATTTCTGGTGACATGAGTTGTATGTAAATACATTCATTTGGTGCCAGGGACTAGGGCAAGACAAACTGTGTAAAAAGCACATAGAAATACCATGCTGAGCCATTAGGCACTAAATAAATCAACATACCTTGAATTATAAATGTCTTAAAGGATACTTTCTTATGATAACAAAACACTGTGTCTTTAGAATCAAGCATCTGAGTCATTTAAATTTTTTTTTTCTCTTTTTGTACAAGCTCCTAAGGAATAGTTTGTAAAAAATAAACCATACAACACTTAGTAACATAAACAACTAGTATTTTATGCCCATGGACTCTGTGATCAGGAATTCAAGCGGGACATAGGAGATGGCTTGCCTATGTTCCATTATACCTGTGTTCTCATCTGGAAGGACCTGTATGTTGGGACTGGTATGATCTGTGGCATCTTCACAGTGATGCTGGCCATCTGTGGGGGCCTCAGCTGAAGCTCTGGGCTGGAACACCTGCAGTGATCCCTCCACATGGCTTGGGCTTCCTTACAGCCTGGTGGCTGAGTTGTAAGGTGGAACCTCTCAAGGGAACGAAGTGGAAGTGCATGACACGTTTATGGCATTAACCTTAAAAGTCACATAGCATCACTATATTCTATTGGTCGAGGCAGTCACAAAGTTTTGCCTGGGTTCCAGGAGAGAGGACACTGACCCTGCCACTCAATGGAGGAGTGTTCACATGACATTGTGGGAAGAATATTAGAATGAAATACTGTGGCAACCAGATTTGGAAAAAAACAGTTGGCCACATTTTGGGTCTGACATCTTAGTCATTTAATTTGTTCTTTCTGGGCAAAAGCTTCAGAAGATAAGGAAATAAACACAGAAGTCCCTCATGTCCTAGCGTGGTATAGATTCATGAACTATGTTCCTAAACTATTCTGATCTTGGTTTACACAGGCAGCATATAGAAGTGTGTCCCAGATGCTTACCAGCCATTGAGTAAAATCAAACAAGGACGTCTTTTATGTTGCAAGCAGAAAAGCAAGGACACCGTAAATTACTCAACGTTTTCATTAGGTTGGTCAGAGAAACATCCTTACTCCTCCAAGTACTATTTGATTGTTGCATCATGACAATAATGAGTTGATATAAACATTCCAATGGGAAAAATAATAATAATGGTAATGAGTTGAGTGCCCCTAGTTCTCAGCAGAGGTGCACACAGTCCCCAAGGCAGCAAGGGGACAGGAGAACCCATTGTGAGTGCAACTCTAAATAAAGAGTTCACATGAGAGTGGGGGTCAGTCATGCAATTTACTGATGTGAGTCTGCTGGGTTTCTTTTATGTTCCTCCAGTTTTGAGAAGAATCATCTTAGTGTCTTTCAACAACTTCTCAGGTTAGCACATGTGACAAATCTAGCAATGCTTTATGATAATACTATTTTATAATAATTAAACTAATGACTATAGGTGGTATATTAAGCTACTTGCAAATTTCAGATGGCTAATATAGTTTTAAGCATCTCTGAAGAAAGTCCTCTATGTGACTAAGGTCTTATAGAAAGAGTAAAGGAGAAAATTTAATTTCTCAATTATTTGCCTTGGTCCTAGGAGGTATTGCCCTTGATAGTTTTGCATTCTCTGGATGATTTTCCAAGTTGGTAGTTGACTTTATGGCTGTGTTTCTGGTCTAGGACATTCTGACATTCCATGAAATGTGTTCTAGACTGAGCTTGAATGCTTAAGTTCAGTACAAAGAATTATGCTTTTGATCTACCACAGACACCTGAACCTAAGCTTGAAATGCAAATAGTAGATGTCATGCAGTGAATTACAAAGGCAAACAGAAGCCATCCCCATCCAGAGAATGACCTATGCTTCCCAGTTAAAACAAAACCGAGGGAGGAGGAGATTTGCTGCGGCTATCTTAATAGTTGAACAGAATTCTACTGTTTAATTATGATAACCCACATTGATAATTAAGAACCAGAGGGCTAGCCCTGTAGACAATTGCAGAAAAGTCTCCAGATGATCCCTGGCCCCTGTAAACATGGGCTCAAGTGTTGGTTCTCTCCCCCAGTGCTTCATTAAACTCTGGCAAACACAGAGTCCTGTCCCCAAAATATTGATCTGAATATATATTAATTATATATTTAATTATAATATAATAACAATATAATCTACTAAATATATTATTAATTATAATTATATTATATTATTGTATGTATTATATATTAAATATTATCAATTACTATAATTAGGTATGTTACATTAGTATGATTATTATATATTAATTACATATTGATATATAAATATTGATATGAATATATACTGAGATAATGGGCAGAAATGATGTATATTCAACAAGACTTCCCTGATGGATCAAAGCTTTGTCTGCATACTACTGAGCTGTTGACTTTGAGGCTTTTATTACATTTGCACGGTAAGAAAATACATTTTTGTACCAATGACGACCTGAGTTAAAAAATAATAAGGCAAAACTACAATTACCTTTGGCCACTGTTCTTAAAACAAGACCATGTGGGCATCTTGAGGATAGTAGATCTTATACTGGAGAAGCAAGTTTGTTTTGTCTTCACCCAAATAACCTTTGGCTGGTTGAAAGCCAGAAGACTTTTCAATTTAGCATTTCTACCCATCCAAAGCATCACATGGGTAGTAAAAACCCAAGTAAATAAAGAAAAGAAAAAGGAATGCTTATTGAATTGATTTTATTCCAGAAAATCACATAACATATGACATTTCTTAGAAGCATGAAAATATCAAGGTCTAAATTGCTCAATTTAACTATGCTCTTTGCATGCTCTTATTCCTTAAAAAATTAAATGATCCAAAAGGATTAAAATTAAAACATAATTTTTTTTCCTAATGCTAAATACAGTTCTGTAACACAATGTATTTTACACTGAAGACACTAGATGAAATGGAATTATATCCCAGGATAGAAAGATTTAGAGCATTAGCAAACTTCCTCATTTAGATGGCTGATATGGGCTTCTCCATGATATTTTGACAAGGCTTGTATCAGCACACCCCAAATCTGAAAACTCTTGCTATTTCTATTTACAAAATATTGGCATGGAATATATTTTCTAAACGTGGGCCCATGCTCCATTGCACTTTTAAACACAGGCCGTCTGTGCTGCCATCAGACATAATTGACTGAGTTGTTGCATTGGCTCTTTGTGTTGTATCTGTTGTATTAAGTTCTGTTTTGAAATATTCATTGACTTCACACACACACAACACAAATGGCTGATCACAGACCTCTGCCCTGATTGACAGGACCACAGAATGAGTAAGACCAGAGACCCACGCCTGTCACCGATTTTTGCTCTGCCATTGCAGCCGTGCCCTATCAGACCCTTCTCTAATTTTCATGTTCCACTTAATGTGTGTAATATACAGTTGGAGACCATATTTAAAAGGCTTTGAATGGAATTCCTTATAGACAAGGACATGCGTCCCAAGGAGGCTAGCTATATCACTCTGGGTTACACAGCTAGTTGGGGACAAGTCTAGCTTGCCAGTCTACAAGCAGACTGTTACCCTAGATTCCACTACACCACCTTAAATAATCAGCAGTTTTCTTCTTACAGTCAGGGAGAAACACATCATTGCTCTATGTCTCACGTTTCCGCTTGATTGCAACTGGTCTATCGTAGCTTACAGCAAATATGCTCATGTATTTTATCAGAAATAAATTTATAAACTGATAGATGTACTCACTTTCCTACGGAGCAAGATGAATTTCAGACACATGTCATGGATTCCAGAGCAGCAATGGAATCATCAGTATATATTTTAGAGAAACAGAACCAAAGATATGGTTCATGCCATGGGTGTCTGTTGGGATGTACAAGGAGGGGAAACCAAAAAACTGGAATTATCTTTTGGAGGGCAGGCCCCTTGTAGTACAGGTGATGGCGTCCACCTCCTACCTCTGACAGTGCTTAGCCAATGAGGACCATTTGTCAATGCCTCTCTTATGCAGGCTTAGGAGGCTGCACAGATCATCACCCACACATGCAGTGACCACCATAACCATCACTCCACCTCCTCTACCAACCGCACCAGCATGGCTGAGATAGCATGAGTGTCTGTTCTAATGTACTTCCTTTACAAGACTATTCTCAATGGACAAATTGGCATGACTTCATCTGATAATGACTTTGAAAAGGGCACATTCTTCTGACCTTAACCCCTATGCCCACGTAATACAAGGTGATAGACACTTTATTGTAATTTTATTGACAAATTAGAGAAGTTTTAATTAGGCAACAGTTCTACATGCATAACAGTTAGGACATTAACATCCATTCAAAATGAAATGAATTGCATTAAAGTTTATTTATTAAACTGTTGAATCGGAATAAAATAAAATCAGTCAAAACTACTTTATAGGATTATGCACTATACAGAATTAAATGAGATTTTTTCATTTTGTAAACATTTAAGTTGAATGTTTTGAAATTAATGCCATCATGACTATAATGATTTTCAGGAATTCAGTAATCCAGTAACATTGTCATTTATCCCAGTGATTAAATGAGACCAGTAATCCAAACTGACTTCCCTGAGCTTGCCTGAACCTAACTTTGTCAAAAATGTTTCAGGTCACGGTTGACCATTTGAATAATACCTGTAGATAGATAAGCATCTACATCCAAAAATATTGCTGGGCATGTTTCTTTAATTATCTTTTTAAAAGTTATTTGTTGAGGCAATGAGTCCTGAGATTATTCTGTGAGATTTAAAAGCTTCATAAGTTGTGTATTTTGCACAATTATAGTGGAAAGTATGGAATCCGAATGCCTGGGTTTTAGTCACTGTTCTGCCAAACATGAATCATCTAATATTGGACAATTTACATTATCTCTTAGAATTTTTTCTATCTCCTCAATAAAATGACATGTTAATAAAATCTAACCTATCTTTCATACTTCATGGGAGGGTTATACGAATAGATTATATCCAAGTTTTTTTTTTTTTTTGAATTGGAGTCTCACTCTGTCGCCCAAACTGGAGTGCAGTAGCACGCTCCCGGCCACTGCAGCCTCGACCTGCTGGGCTCCAGCAATCCTTTCACCTCAGCCTTCCAAGTAGCTGGAACTACAAGCTCATGCTTTCCACCCCGGTTAACTTTTTTGATTTATTGTAGAGACAAGGTCTCGCCAAGTTGCCCAAATGGGTCTCAAACCCATAGGCTGAGGCAATCCACTCACCTCTACCTCCTAAAGTGCTGGGATTACAGGCTGAGCCACCGAGTTCGGCCATATCCAAGTTTTTGAGGACAGATTTTTAAGCCTTAGATTCCATTGGTTTAGAGTTTTAGAATTGTTTTCCTTCCATTTTATAATCAATCTGCATACAAATAATTCATCAATATTTTTTAATTAACCTGCTTATTAAATCTTTTCAAATCACTCCACTTAGTTTTTTTTGTAGAAAAACTAATTTATCAAATCTTTTCAAATCACTCCACTTAGTTTTTTTCGTAGAAACAATTCTTTTTGTATTGGTGGTTCATTGGTTTACTTGATTCTTGATTAAATTAAGAAATTCATAGCCAGGATCGGTGGCTCAGCCTGTAATCCCGCGCTTTGGGATGCTGAGGTGAGTGGATTGCCTGAACCCACGGGTTCGAGACCTGCCTGGGCAACTTGGCGAGACCTCATCTCTACAATAAATCAAAAATCAGCCGGGCGTGGTAGCGCGCGCCTGTAATTCCGGCTACTCGGAAGGCTGAGGAGGAAGGATCGCTGGAGCCCAGCAGGTCGAGGCTGCGATGGCCGGGAGCGGCCACTGCACTCCAGTCTGGGTGACAGTGAGATTCCAACTCAAAAAAAAAAAAAGAAATTCATTATTAAGCACAACTAGCAAAAACAAATCTGGAAACAAACACAACTGACTATTGTTAAAAAAAAAAACACTTATTTACATTGGAGGGAGCAGAAATATTGAAGATCACTGGTCTCAAGTGTTGGGTGTGCCATGGGTGTCAGTTGGGATGTACGAGGAGGGGACCCAAAAAAACCGGAATTATCTTTTGGAGGGTAGGCCCCTTGTAGTACAGGCTTCCCCTGCTAGGTAAGTATTCTAGGGACTCATTGACATCAGCGTACCAGCTAGCGTTGTTGTGAGAGGCTGCGTTTGGCACCAGTGAAGGTTTTTGGGGGCGTAGATTTTTTCAACATGTTTGCCCATTTCACGATGGGTGATTTGCGAGAGCACCTGTCCACACTGCACTGAGTTTTCAGCAGTTTTTGACCGAAAACATTGCATGATCCCCATGTCCCACCCACCCAATTCACCCAATCTTGCCCAAAATGACTTTTTTTTGTTTTGTGTCCCAGGATGAAAAAAGTCCTCCAAGGGAAACATTTTGCCGATGTGGAAGAGGTGTAACAAAAACAGTGGAAGCACTAAAAGGCAGCAAAATTGACAGGTTCAAAAACTGTTTTGAGCAGTAGAAAAAGTGTCTTGACAGATGTATTGCATCAAACCAAGAGTACTTTGAAGGTGACTGAAGTTTAAACATGTAAGAATAAATACACCATTTTTTATAAATAAATTCCAGGTATTTTTGGATCCTTCCCCATATTCTGAGGGATTGAAGGGTACTGGTTAACTTTGTAAGCCTCTTCTATACACCCTGTTAGCAGAACATTCTTTATGCCATTAAACTCAAATTCAATTATTTCAAATTATTTTTGGAAAAAATAATACATTCTAAGTGGACGTCTTCACCCAAGAAGTTAAATTCGAACTAAATATAGACCTGAATATCTCACAACACACTTTATTTGGGTGTCATACAATTATCTCTTAATATCTGAGATGATTCAGTTTTCAAATTTGGATAATAAGTTCAGATAGAGAGGGACATCAGTCTCATCTCAAAAATTATCTGAACCTTGAGTTTATATACCTTTACTCTCATTAGGTTAATCTCCCTCATGATCTACTTTTTAGTCTGCTAAAACAAAAATCCAAAAAGAAAAAAATAAACTTTAATCTTGGGCACTAATAATAATAATATCTATAAAATTATTTGTAATATATGATGAACTTTCTTCAGTATCATTTATTTAATTATCATTAATTGAATGTCTACTGCATGCCTTTGTCAGTTTAGTAGATGTGATTTTTTTTTTACCTGCCTAAGATTTCTCAGGGGACCACTGTTTATCAATGCCAGAGGAACTAGTAAAAAAATGAACATCTGTGGCTGCTTCTTGTGAAAATTGATAAGGTCCTGTATGAAAGAGACAATTCCTCCAGGGTGGCTCATCTAAAATCTCAAAGGGAAAAAATACAGAGCACTTCTGAGAGGGATTCTGACTCTTTATTTTGAGCAGTGAGGGATGCCTAGGAGTCAGCTAATCAGGAGTTTTAAGGTTTGGAAAAGTCAATTTCTCTGACCCAAACTTAACTGTTTCTTGGGTACAAAGTCAGAGATTAATATGGAGTAAATATAGGCATTTGCCTATAGATTGACAGTTCACATAAAGCTGTATCTGTTTAGCCTGGCAACTTAGCAAGACCTCATCTCTACAAAAATCATTTTTTTTTTTAAATTTAGCTGGGCATAGAGACATGTGTCTGTAGTCCTAGCTACTCGAGGGGCTAAAGGGGGAGGATTACTTGCACCCAGGAGTTTGAGGCTGCAGTGAGCTATGATTGCACCACTGTGTATGTTTTTAAAATGATCAAACACGCATCAATTTTCTGATTAACCTACCAGATGGCATCATAGTAGGGAGTTTCTTCTGCCCTTGTCTTCTCTTCTCAGCAGAACCCCTTATTTTGGCTTTTTTTCACCCAAATTCCTTTCCCAACTTCCCCCAATCCACTGACTTCTTAGAGCTCTCCTTTTTACACCTGACATCGTAGTTTTTGCATTTTTCTAAAAAGTGAGTGACTAGAAGCTTAACTAAGACTCCTTTGATCTTCCCTTTTATTTTCAGCATGAAAGATGATATTGTGTTCTTGTCCACATCAGAAATCCTCTATTACATTCCATAAACATCACAATAATTCTAGAAAGAGAACACATTTTTTATTAAAATAAACAAGGGACTACAGTCATATTTCTGTCACATACCAAAGAAAGCAATAAGCAAGACATCCAAATATCTAATTTACATTGGTATTAACTCAAGTTAAAGGTACACTTGATCATGAAAACTCTAAATCTATTTTTGAATTTGATGACTTTATATTCCTTATTGATTACATTTATGGGCGAAACTAATTCCTTGACAGATGAAAATACTGAAACAAAAGGAACAGCAGCTAAAAGACTTACAGGTAGATTTCAAAACAGGTTGGAAAGATTTTTATTTATTATTTTAAATAAGACCTTATACTTTCTATTCTACTGCATGAGATAATCTAACCTGGGGAAGGAGGTCTTATTATTTTACGCCAACCAGAAGTTTACAAATTAAACTCTTTGCTTACATGATTAGTTCTACACACTCAAGGGGGGAAAAGTCTGTAAACTCTTGTCAGAAGCAGAAACTTCAATGTTATTGGGAAATGTTTGGTAATGAGCTTGGTTCGTTGGTAGGTATGGCTGCCTGCCTTGCAGCATTGGCTGTGAGGGAACTTGCAAGGAATGACAGTACCTCGCCTTGTCAGGATGGCATATGGTGCAGGAGTTTTAAGCACCACACAGCATTTTCCCTTTGTTACACTCCTTGCTTTGGGCTGTGAATATAATGCAAAATCTTGGAGAAGTTTGAACGGCTGCTTAGAAGGGGCGTAATTGTGCAGAGGACTGGTTTCCAGCCATCTCACTGAGCACAGGGGTTTGAAAAATCGCCGGACACCCCTTCCTATAAAGTTAAGTGTTCAGTGTGGCACCCTTTAAACTTTGTTTTCATCCCTCAGAAAAATAATTGTATTTTTTTTCCCAGTTGACCATGCACTCCGAGAAACCGATGTAAAATTCTATAAGCTACTTCTGAGGGCAGTTGGGGAGGACATGGTTGTTGGTCTCAGTGTCATCAGACTAAATAATTTCTCTTCATTTGGCGTCTTTTCCTGACGGTAAAGACGATGTCTAATTCTGTCAACTCAAGGCCAACCAAAAAATAAGATGTTGCTCACTGCTACAACAGTGAATAAAAAGGGAATATAACCCTTTTTATTCCCTTTTTATTCTCAAACTGAGGAAGTCACCTGTCATGTGGGCTCACGTTTTTATATTCTACATTTCCTTGTCTCTTGTCCCATACCAGAATAGACAAATTGGCACTAATAATCACATCTGTCAGTGCTCAGAACTGAGCATGAAATGGCTGCTCAAATGCCTTTCTGTGCCCCACAACTACCCCAGTGCATGTCTTCAGATCTCGTGAAGCTAACATGCTTCATAAAGTTCCAGAACTTTCACTTTATCTGTGTGTGTTTTAGAAGCTAATAAAAAGCAAGATTTCAGAATGTATAATGGCTTCTTTCACTACATTAAACAAGCCTTACTGATTTGGGGAATAAAACAACAATCAGCAAAATGGTGGTAGGAGAGAATGCAACGTATTTTCATATGAATAAAGAGAGTGAGGCTTTTGCATAATTTTGATGGAAAAGGGATTAAGAGGTTGGAAATTAACTGAAAAGTGAAGAAGAATAAAATGCATCAAGTGCTGGTTAGCCTGAACATGAGTCGATTGCGGTCCCCAGTAGACATTAAAAGAGCTGGAGTGCTCAAAGGATTGCTATCCCCCAGGGACTTTCCAACAGCTTCCAGTTATATATCTCTGTAGTCCCTATTCATCTGGGAAAGGATGGTTCTAGAATCAGCCTTTTGAGTTGCCTGAGTAGCATAGTCAGCAGTCCCCTGCAGAGCAGATTTTTTTTTTGGAATTGGGGTCTCACTCTGTCATCCAAGCTGAAGAGCAATGACATGATCACAGCCCACTGCAGCCTTAACCTACTGGGCTCAGGCAATCCTTCTGCTTTAGTCTGCCAAGTAGCTGGGACTACAGGCATGTGTCACCACACACAGCTAATTTTTTGACTTTTTGTTGAGATGAGTTCTCACTATGTTGTCTCACAATGTCGTCTTGAACTCCTGGGCTCAAGCAATCCTCCTGTCTCGGCCTCCCAAAGTGCTGGGATTACAGGCATGAGCTACCATGCCTGGCCCAGAGCAGAACTTGATGAGGTGTTTGGCATTGTACCTTGTTCAAAACCATCAACTGCGTTATGTTAGAGGGAACTCAATAAACAGGGCTTCTCTTCCTTGCCTGAGTTCTGAATCAATTGAAATGAATTGACTAGTTCTGAAATAATACTTTACTTATTATCAATGGATAGTGGAGAATGTGGTAAAGATGCACAAGGGTTGCCCAATGTTGACCCCACTCTACTATGCAAGGCCAACACCATAGGCCCCCTCTCCACGGGGCTTTCTCTATCAAATATAGTCATGTTCCCAGATTTGTCAATAAACACTCCTTCCTCCCCACCTGGGGAAGAGGGTGTGAAGGGGAGAGAGGCTGAAGTGTTTCTCCTGCCTGGTGACACTCCATGGGGAAAGGGGAAGCCAGAAAGAGGATGCCATTGACCCTACACACACACACAAACACACATACACACACACACACACACAAATTATTACTATCATCCCCAAAGTAGGAAACTAGTCTTTCTTCCTTCCTCTTTTCTCACTCTCACTCACTCTCTCTTTCTTTCTTTCTTCTTCTTCTTCGTCTTTTTTTTTTTTTTTATTTGATTCATGGTCTCACTTTGTTGCCCAGACTGGAAAATAGTGGCATGATCACAGCTCACTGCAGCCTTGACCTCCTGGATTCTGGCAATTCTTCTGCCTCAGCCTCCTGAGTAGCTGGGACTAATAGGCTCACGCCACCACACTTGGCTACTTTTTTAATTTTTTTGTATAGAGACGAGGTCTTGCTATGTTGCCAAGGCTGGCCTTGACCTCCTGGATTCAAGCAATCCTCCTACCTTAGCCTCCCAAAGTGGTGGGATTACAGGCATGAGCCACTATGCCCAGCTTGTTTCTTTTTCATCTTGGATGGAGTTGGAGACCATCATACTTAGTGATCTATCACAGAAACAAAGAACTGAATACCACATGTTCTCATTCATAAGTGGGACCTGAACATTATTCACATTAGTTCAAGGGAGGGATTGGCATCACTGGGCACCACCAAGGGAAGGGGGGGTGCATGTGACAACATAAAGAGTACCTGGTCAAAGTAAGGGTCAGTTGGAAGCTGAAACTTCACCTGCATACAGTCTACTTGTGTAGTTAACCCTTACTTGTACCCCACGTTGCTAGAATCAAATAAAATTTAGAAAACAAAGAATTACTTCTCAAGATGTAACTAAATCTATGAACCTATGATTTAATGGTCATGTGACCACAGCACACTCTAGAAGGAGCTCTATCTACACATGGAACTATGGATTTCAAGTCCCAACTCTAGGACTTCCTGGCATGTGCCTTCTCACAAGCCACTCTCTGTGCCCCTGTTTCATTTGTAAAACAGGAATAAATAGTGCCTGCTCAGATGTAGGTGGTTATTTTTTAAAGATCAAGGGTGAATATAAATGCAGACTGCTAGGCGCGGTGCATGGGTTAGGCTTCATGGCTGGCACCTGTGCTTTGGAGGGCATAGTTTGTCCTTGAACTGAAAGAGAACACCTTGGTCCAATAAGGGGCTAGGATTCCACAACTTTACAAACAATTTTTTAAAAAGAATCAAAGGGACTCAAGAACAACAACAACAAATAAAAGTAGACATGAAAGAAAAAAGCCTAAGGATGTACTTAAAAGCCAACTTTGCTTCTTGCCCTGCTCCCAACCATACTTGGAGTCAGTTGTCTTGGATTGGGCCAACTACTTTCTGGGACAACACCCAGATTTTGCCTCTAGGTCAGTAGCGAGTTTCTCTCAGACAAAGGAAGTTGAAAACCAGTACTCTAAACAGCACTGGGGCCAATTCTCACGACTTGCCTTTTTACACACTCAAGGTTTGGGGGGTTTGCTTTTTAATGTGAAAAGGAAAATGAGTCTTCTTTTTACTTTCATCCCAAGATGAACCCTGGTACCTACAGAGGGACTTTTAAGCATTTCTTTTGAGTTGACAACAGTGCTAGGAATAGAGAGGCGAGAAAACAACGACACCATCTCTGGAAACCTGAAAGACAGCGATGATGCAACTCCAGAGAGGCTCTCCATTGGGTTTTCATTTTATTTCCCTGGGTTAGAAGTTGGGGACCCACGGTCGTTAAATTATGTAGATATTTTCAATACTTTTTCTTTTCATTCCTTCTTTTTTTGCCACAGAAATGAAAAAGCATTGTTGTTACATGATTTTGTCCTTGACAGTTTAATCAGAGAAAATGCATTGCAGCCATTTGACATGTATGTATGATAATAAAATGGATTCTGATGATGCAACCTCCTCTCCAGCTGGGCATTAATGCACTGTGGAATCACACCCAGGACATTTAAGTGGCAGCGCGGAAGCCTGGTGGCGTTGGCTAGGTGAAAGGAGCCCCAGTACTTCGTCTATGAATGAATAACTTGAAAAAAGCTGAGATCCTCAGTGGACCCACTTCCAATTCCAGCATGATTTAGTGGTTTCTAAAAGCACCTTCCCTCTTCCGCCAACAGAGGTTCGTGCTAAGCTTCATTTCAAGTCTTTTATGAAGTCATGCTTGCCAGCCTTTCAGAGTAGCTTTATGCTGTCGCAGGGGCTGATGATTTCTGATGAGGCATGTTATGTGATGGCATGGCACTTTGAGTAACAGGCATTATTTTTATGCAAAACTTCATCTCAAACTCAACGAGAGCAGACACGAGCGTGCAGGCAACTCATCTCCGATGTGCTCACAGCTCTGGACGTGTGTCCTGTCCTGTCAGCAGTCCTCCTGCCTTCCATGTGTAGAGGTGAAGCCCTGAGACATCCAGGTGCTCCTCAGGCTCTTGGGTCCACATTTCTTTTCTTTTTTTTTAATGAAGATGTGGGGTACAATTCAGGGTTAGGTATGCAAACGTTGAGTTGCAGGTACCCTTGGTGATGAGGTATGCCCCTCCCTCCCCTAGCAGTTTCCCTCAACTGCCAATCCCACCCCCCTTCCCCTGACAGTTTCCCACTGCTGCCAATCCCTTCCTTATAGCATTATAATTGTTCACGGTCCGCTTATGAGTGAGAACATATGGTACTCTCTTATTTGTTTCTGTGGTAGATCACTGAGTATGATTGACTCTAAATCCATCCAAGTTGCTGCGAAGTCCATATGTTTGTCCTTCTTTATGGCTGCATTATATTTCATTGTGTATAGGTACCATATTTTGTTAATCCATTCCAGCTTCGATAGGCAGCATGGTTGGTTCCATGTTTTTGCTATTGTGAATAGAGTTGCAGCAAACATACGTGTGCAGGTATCTTTTTTGTGGAATGATTTAAGTTCCTCCAGCTATATTCCCAATAGGGGAATTGCTGGGTCATATGGAAGGTCAATTTCTAGTTCTTTCAGAAATTGCCACGCTGTCTTCCAAAGAGCTTGCACTAGTTTGCATTCCCACCAGCAGTGTAGAAGCGTTCCCTTTTCTCCACAACCTGGCCAGCATCTGTTGTTGTTTGTATTATTAATGATGGGCCTGTATTTCTAATGAGCCTCCTTTTTAGTCTTGGCTTTTTGCTTTTGCCCCTTAGCATGGCCACCATTCCCATGGGCACCCAAATAAATAAGAGACAAGTGACTTTTTCATTGCAGACATCTAAATGAGGGGGTCATTTTATCAAAGGGGCACTT
This sequence comes from Tarsius wallacei, assembly GCA_963574415.1. Lineage (NCBI taxonomy): Eukaryota > Metazoa > Chordata > Mammalia > Primates > Tarsiidae > Tarsius > Tarsius wallacei. The sequence continues at coordinate 38,211 of CAUYQG010067297.1, read as the reverse complement.
CCATGTGAAAGAGATCTATTTTAAAAAAATTTTTAAGTCTCTTTCAGGACTGTCCAGGGAACTGTGTTACTTTGTGTTTTGCATTATTCTTGCTATGAACCACCCACCAATTCTGCCTGGCATCCACCTTCCCCTATTTGGGACTTTGGGGCTCCCCCCAGTTTTCACCGCCTCTCTGCCTTGCAGCTATCAAACTTCCTTCCATAGGGCTCCTCCTCCATGACAAAAAGCAACAAAATAAAGCTAATTAAGACAGCTTTGCATTAAACGTGATATTATTTAAAATTAAATGCGCTTGATTCCACTCAAATAGTGGAATAATAATTTGCCAATTATTGACAAATGCCTACACACCAACGCCCAGGAAAAGAGATTGCCTCTCGAATGAGTGGAGGCCAGGCAGGGCACCTGACAAAGAGGATTTGGGTTTATTAGGATTTGTTGTAATCAGACTAGCAAAGCATTTCCACTGTGGACCATCTGTCAGCACATGTAAATAGGCTCATTTTGGGAGACCAGATGTTCTAACAGTATTCATTTAAACAGGAGTCTACCTGTGCTTTGATTATAGACAGTTATGGAAAGAAGTGCTTCTACTAAATTCAAAAATGATTTCTCATTGGCTTTTAAATTTTCTGGTTGATGTTATGTTTGGCTTGTTTGTTTGCACCTTATTTACAGCAGAAGGAAAAGAGCTCTGGGTTAGAAATCTAGAAATCAGAAATCTACTTTTTCTTTTCTACCCCACCACTAAGGAATTTGGATTTGGTAAATTATCAGCTCCCACACCTGGGTACCCCCTCCAAAGAGATCAGGTGAGGCCGGGCACGGTGGCTCAGCCTGTAATCCCAGCACTTTGGGAGGCCGAGGTGAGAGGATTACCTGAACCCGGAGCTTTGAGACCAGCCTGGGTAACTTTATGAGAACTTGTCTACAATAAATCAAAAAAATAAGCCAGGCATGGTAGCATGCACCTGTAGTTCCAGCTACTTGGAAGGCTGAGGCGGAAGGGACACCTAAGCCCAGCAGGTGGAGGCTGAGGTGGCTGTGAGCATGCCACTGCACTCCAGCCTGGGCGAAAGAGTGAGACTCCAACTCAAAAAAAAAAAAAAATGACAAAGAGATCAGCTAAGATGATTTCCAAGGACCCTTCCAGCTCCTGTGTATGTCTCCCTTTTTAATAACGGTCCTGGGGAAGGAGCAGCAGTTTTGCCATGTGCAACACTTAACACATTCGCCACCGGTACATTTTTCACTTTCCTAATACTGAGAGCAGGTGAAAATTTTAAAAATGTGAAGCTGGTTGTTGAAAACTTCTGTCATTAAGCACAAGTGAAATGGCCTTTTCTTAATTGTCACCTTTTTCACAATGCAGTTGAAAGTTGCAGACATATCCAGTATTTGCCTCAGACACTACTCTGACTAGCATTCCATACTTCGTATTTTTATTTGGATTATAAACCTGAAAAGACAGTCTTCCACCATGAAGTCAATTCATGTCAGCGGTCGCGAATGACTTAAGTGTCCCATCCTGGCCTCGATTTCCCCATGGTTAGAACAAGGATGCCACACAAACATCACAGTCTTGTTGCGAGGATAAGGTATATAAGAGTTCTTAGGGCAATGCCAGTCACTGAGTTCACCCTCCACTCTTCTCTTCCCTTCTCTTAATCATGAAAAAGAACTTGAAAAGTACAAATATCTGTACATTCGTTTGACTTTTTTGAGTTTCTGTTACCTGGTTGAGGCCTAGTAATGTGGAGGCCAGCCTGTGAGGAAAAAACGTAATGTTTTCCGGCCCAAGGTGGACACTCTCTAGGGAAATCACGGCTCTTCTCTCCTGGGAAGACCAGACCCGGAAGGGCAGTGAGCCAGCCCCAGGCTCCTCCATCCTTGTGTCCAAATAGTCCCCATAACCCCCTGAGTCTCATGCCCTCTCTTGTGGTGAGTGAAGGAGGAATTAAGAGTATCCAACTGGCTAGACTTCAGATACACCCAGTGCTCACGAGCTGTGTGACCTGCAGCAAGTTGCATAACTCTACTGAGAATGCACTTCCCTGTCTGGAAGGTAAGGATCTTAGAGGGACTAAATGAGGATACTTCAGATAAGCGCTTCACCTGACCTGCTCAGAGCACTATTCCCCTATGGAAAGGTCCCAACAGCCGGAGAAGACCCTCCCACTGCCCTGCTCCAGCCCTTCAAAGAGACTAACTGTGGCCTGCATGAAAGTGGGCCAGCTGTGTCTGGGGTTCTGTTTGAGCTCACCCAAGTTTGATTCCAAGCTGACAGGGGGCGGTCCTTACCTGCCTCAGACAGCATTGGCACAGGCTTGCATGTTCCCATTCTGACTCACTTGAGGAGCAAGACCCATTCCCATCAGTAGCAATGACTCACTCTTGGGAATCCCCAAAAGTTTCTGGGGTTTCAGGGGTGCGGGATCTGTGTGTCTTTTTAGATGATGAAAGCTTCCTCCCTCTGACTTGTGCACGCATAGGCACATTTCCAGCACCCAGCTTTAGCACATAATGATTGTAATTCATTCAACAAGAGACATTCTGGATGGAGGCCCCTCCCATTCTCATGCCATGGGAGTGGCTGCCTGGACAGAATCAAGTAGAATGATTCTGTCCACTGGATTGGCTCACACGGGCTGGACCCTGAGCACTGGAATGAAATGATGACAGTTTAAGGAAGCAAATACCACCCCTAAAATGGCAAGAAAGCACTTTTCTTTCTTTAGAAGATTCATCTGGCAACAGAGGAGAGCAGTGCTCCTGGCATTGTAATAGTATCTCAGTCTCTTTTAACTATGCCTTACGATCATTTTCCACAAGGAATATTGAATAACTGTGGTTGCTTCTGTTCCGTAATGTGATGGGCTTTTACAAAATCTTTGTGATATTCTTGCAACTCTCTACAGTGTCTGTTTAAAAGTCAATAATGTTAATTTGTTTGATAAATTTCCACAGATCCCAACCCTATTATGCTGTTAGCTTAACACACCTGACTTTTAACAGACGTCTTAAGGATTCAGTGTTGCTAAAGGGAATACAGTATGAACTGAAGTCGACTGTTTGGAACATTGTATTTTTAGGTACAACATCCTTGATTGGAAGGAAGATAAAAATACACCATGATAAACTAGAACCATGAGGATAGATTTGCAATATGTTCAGCAAAGAAACTTACTTGGCAATCAGAAAACAAAGAAAACCAACTAAATTAACTCCTTTGGGAGTGTGTGTATGTGTGTGTGTGTGTGTTTGTGTTATATGTGTGAGTATGTGCATATCCATGTGTGCAAATACATGTGCTTTTGTTCCAAAATGGATCTCATACCTTTATGTCTTCTGGAATAACTATTTCAGCTTTAATTTTTATTGCACCAAATAAATATGATATTGTTTGGACAGCAAAGTCTGGCAAAGAAATTTAATTAAATAACCATAGATTTTTAAAGAATCAAACACTTAATGATCTGCAAAGCTTTAAGTGGCTTATGGAATATTTAAACACAGATATGTTTTCCAGATAACTGGATTTATTTTTACTTTTATTATTTCAAGGTGACTAGAAAACAAGAGTGAAACTATTTTTGTAATTTCATGTTAAGTAAAACGGATCAAAATGAATCACAGTGCCATTTCACCCAAATGCCATACTGTTAAGCAAAAGAACAGATAACATTTTGGCAATTATTTGTACAATAATTACTAAGTGAAGGTGAGTTTCATTGCTAGAAAAATGTACAGATTCTAGTTTTGTCAATGCTTGTCATATTCACTTATTTCTGTAGGGGAAATTATTATTGGTCTTATTGATAAGAAAGCTCAGCTGAAGGAAGAAGAAATAAGGCAAGACCCTCAAAGACAACTCGGACAGCTCGATTCCTCACTGGGAAGACTCCAAGTGGGAAAGCCAAGGAGGGTCTAGAAAGAAAGCCTCATCCCTGACTGTCAGTGTCAAGCACACTGCCCTGTCACTAAGCAAGTGGGTGCACATGAAGGATGTACACAGGGCACAGAGAAACTCACAGAGGCACATCAACTGTTGGCACAAATTGTGTGAGTTCAAGATGGGATATGGCATGAATAGCCTCCACGGTTTATTAGGACCATCTGGGAAGCTTTTAAGAAAAATAGGAATCCCACCCCAGAGACTATAAGTTGATTGTTTTGAGAGTGCCTAGGCATGCATATCGTTTGAAAGGGCTGTCATATCAAAGTCCTGTGGGCCAGGTGGCCGAAACAACAGAAAGTAATTTTCTTGAAATTCTGGGGGCCTGATGCCAAGACCAAAGTGTTGGCAGGGTTGGTTTCTCCTGGGGCCTCTCTCCTTGGCTTGTAGATGGCGCCTTTTTGCTGGGTCCTCACATGGTCTGCTCTCTGTGTATTTGTCATAATCTCTTCTTAGAAGGACAACAGTCACATTGGATTAGGATCTACCCATATGACCTTGTTTTACCTTAATTACCTCTTCAAAGACTTAAGGGTCAGGACTTCAACATTTGAATTTTGGAGGTACACGAGTCAACCCACAGCAGTGTCTATATTTTAATAAAAGTTCCCTGGGCAATTTTAAAGTGCAGCCAAGGCTGAGAGCCCCTGGCATACACAAAGCAGCCCTCGGGAAGCAGTGTCCCATAGTGGGTGAGGCCCCAGCTCTTCAGGAACCTAGGTGTTTGGTTCCAAATCCTGCTTTGCTCCTGATGGGCTATACAACCTGAACAAGTGACTTCATTGTTTTGTCCATAATTCCTGGAGGATGGAATCATTGCAGGACCCCCCGCATAAGATGGTAGTATGGCTAAAGGAGTCATTTCAGGCGAACAGTTTCAGAACCAAAGTCAAAGGTCAATATGAATATCTTTGTTTCACGCTTGTTTATTTATTTATTACTGGGAAAGTATGGATGATTGAAAGTCTAAATCGGGTTTCAGCAAACTATGGCCGCAGGCCAAATCCAGCCTTTGTTAGTCAATTGGAAAACATTCATGTACATTTGGGCATTGTCTATGGCTGCTTTCACCCTCAAAAACAAAGCTGAGTTCCTGCAACAGAGACCCTACACCACACTAAGCCTAAAGTACTCACTATCTGGGCCTTCGCAGAAACAGAATGCCAAATCTTCTCATAAATCAATATGTAGATAGTGATAACATTTGTTATGACTAAGAGCTTGGGTACCAGGGTTTTCATTGTCCTGTGTTTGAATTTTAGCTCAATTACTGGCTGTGTGACTTAGGGTCACTTATTTAACTTCTCTCTGTTTCAAGTTGGTTCTTCATATGTCACGTAATGTTAACAATAAAAGTGTTCTTTACTCCAGATCTAATTGTTGCCCAAGTCAGTTTCATGAACTCTGAGAGTGAGAGATTCACATTATCCAAAAATACTTGGTTCTTCAGAATAACGTCAGCAGTAGAAAAACTGATGACATCCAAACAAAGTATGTAATTTAGTTGATAGAATTACACCAATGTTAATTTCTTAGTTTAGACAAATATTACGTAAGATGCTAATGGTGAGGGTGTTGGAAGAAGGGTGCCTGGAAACTGTACTATTTTGCAACTTTTTAGTAATTCTAAGATTATCACTAAATAAAAAAGTTTCTTGAACAAATTTAAATATATATACCAGGGTACCAAAAAATGTATACACATTCACTCAAAAGATAGCATTAATCAAAAGAATGCTAGCATCACTATGCAACAGGCAGGACAGTAAAACTGACTAGTGTAACCATCTACCAAGCGTGACTTGTTATTGATGTGTATTGAGTATTACAATTTTAGTACAATTTTTTCCTTTCTTAACATGTGTATACATTTTTGTGGCACCCTCTGGGGTATGTGTGTGTGTATGTTTGGTTCCTTTGTTTTGGAGCAAATTCAAATGACAAAGGACATCAATCCTATCTCAAAATGTCATCTAAATCCATGTCCTCTAGGTCTTGAGCACTGAGGGTGGCTTTATGTATTAAATGATAGTATGCAGAAATAAATAGCCTACTGCCTAGACCATGGCTGACACTTGGTGCCTGTTAACAAAAATGCCAAGATGGCACTGCTGCTATGAAATGGGTTGGTGTGGGAGGCTGGCCACCATGCTGTGTCTCCATTATGGGCTTCAACCTGTGGTCTGGCCCCTGGTCTGTCACTCCTGCTTATTCCACATATAAAACAGAGGTAGGCAGGCAGACATCACAGCATGCACAAGAATGAAAAATAACTCAACAAACAAAAACTGGATGCATGCTATGTGACTCATCTTTCACTCTTACAAATCCTGGTGAGGCTCTTCGTGCTCCCAGAAATGCCAGCAGTGGCGTCAAAACTGCAGAGGTCAGGAGTCCAGGGAAGCCAGAGCTGCGCTCGGGGGTCTGGAGGGTGGCGTTGAAGCAGGCCTGCATGCCGAGCCTCACCCAGGGATCTGCAGGTTGGAGTCCATGCTGACCACTGTGCAGAGCGGTCTGCTGTTCTCTAACATTTGCTGCCCAGACCAGGCAACGTGTGGTTCTCTGCTGTGATGTCACAAGCATGTCTGATTGGGTCCTTGCCATGGGGCAGTGTACTCCCTGCCCAATTTGTAGATGAAACTCAGGAGTGTTACACTGCCAGAGGATACACACACACACACACACACACACACACACACACAGAGTCAGAATTCCAACCCAACTCCAGGCATGTCCAAATCCATCTCTCTCCCAGTCAGCAGGATTGGGCCTTGGAGGGAGAAGCAGACACCACATAACCAAGGAGGGGCTCCTGCTGTCCCCCTACAAAAGTTCTATCGTTCTAGTGGGCGCTTCCCCCTGTGACTCCCTGTCACCTGCTGACAGTTCCCTTGATAGAACCTCCATGGATCCCCAAGGAGGTCCTGCCTCCCTTTCCTACCTTGACTCTTAATTCAGCATCAGTCATAGCACAAGGCCGAGTCTTGGGCAGAGATGGCATCTCGGCCACCAGACCTTGTCAAGTGTCATGCAAGCAACTATCAGTGGGCCACTTTCCCTGCAGTGATGAGAAGAACTGACCATGTGTGGTACTATTTGAAAGGCAGAAAATGGCCTCTGCGCTGGGGTTGGGTGGGACTTGTTAGAGCAGCTGCCTCCCTAGGTTGCCACAGCCCTCAGCGCATGGTCCCTGGAGCTCCAGAAGCCCTTGAACTGCCCCCTGAGACTTCTCTGTTGTGGGCAGGACTTTGGTGGTCTCTGGAAAAGTGAAGAGAGTTCTGCTGCCACTCAGTTCATAAGAAAGGGGGAGTCTGGGGGAAAAAAAATCCTGGCTTTCAGGGAGAAGTATTTTATTCTCTTCTTTCCAGAAGAAATACAACCAGAAGGGGGCGGATTTTACAGGCCAAGCCACAGTCATTGGCATTCTAAATAAGAGGTGTTCTGTATATGTTCGAAGGGAAAGGTGTGGGGCAGGGCCCCTCAGTTGCTCACAGGTGCCTGGCTAGATGACCATTCATGGGTCTTATCTCAAGTACATTCAAGAACTACCCATGCAATTAAGGAGGATTCTTTCCACAGCTTTTGTAACCTTAGGCCTCCTCTATGCTAATGAACAAAAATGTGTTATACTATGGCTGTCATTAAAACTGAAATAAAATTTTAAAAACATAACTAAAACCTCTCTGCGACACTGAGCCCAAGAGTCACGGTTCCACTGGAGTGTCTCTTAATTGGCAGCGGGAGATACTCTGTGACATTGGTGTGCAGCCTTGGTGTGGTTTCTTTGAATGCTCTTTGAATGCTGAAGCTATTCATTTGAACAGGCCATTTTAATGTACTGCCGGGGAGGAAACAGAGTTCTAACAAGAGACAGTTAACTACTTACACTTTTTTATTAGTTTATGTTCCCAGATATTTTCTCCAGTCATAAATGGGATACATTGGCTAAGAATGTATGGCAGGATATGTTTTGATTCCAGTAGCTGTTCTTAGACACTGGATTTTTTTCTTTCTTATCTCTTGCAAATTTCCAATGCATAAAAATCCTTGAGGAATTACTCTGTGTGTGTGTGTGTGTGTGTGTGTGTGTGTGTGTATGTATGTGTGTGTGTGTTCTCCTAGCAGCTACATCCACAAAATTAAATAGAAACGCAAGGAGAATATTCCTTTCACTGTAGATAGCAAAACAACATTTCAAAGAGCATTTTCTTGTCCCCACTGAATAAAAACTGTCCAATAAACTTATGGTAGCCTAAAGTCATCCTCATATTACGATGGATAAGTTTTTGAATAAATAAGATGCTTTCATGATTGAGGAAATTATTTTTCTAGATTATTTTATTTTCTGTTTGCTTTCATTGTTTTTGAATGCATGTAGTACTTGTGCCATGGGTTTGCTGCACCTATCCCCTGACACTTTAAATAAAACACATGGCAAAGTTGTTCTTATCTAACCAGTGGGCTGAGCTACTTGGGGGTCTTTTATGACTTACTGATAGTCTATTGCTTTGCAGATGTCAAGCGCTCAGTAAAGAGTTGAGGAGGGCCTGTGTGCCAAGCCTCACACATGGGGCTAGAGGGCAGAATCAAGGCAAGCCTGCATGCAGAACAGGGCACAGGGGATCTAGAGGGTGGAGTTTCATTTACGTCACCAGAAAATTATTTATTTTTCTTTTCTTTTTTTTTTTAGTTGAAGTCTGACTCTGTTGCCAGGCTGAAGTGCAGTAGTACGCTCATAGCCACCACAGCCTCAGCCTGCTGAACTCAGGTGATCCTTCTGCCTCAGCCTTCCAAGTAGCTGGAACTACAGGCACGAGCCACCATGCCTGGCTAATATTTAATTTATTGTAGAGGCGAGCTCTCACCAAGTTACCCAGGCTGGTCTCGAACTCCTGGTCTCAGGCAATCCTCTCGCCTCGGCCTCCCAAAGTGCTGGGATTATAGGCTTGAGCCACCACGCCTGGCCTAGAAAATTATTTCTTAGAAAAGATTCCACTGATGGAAAGCCACAGTTTTGAAGACTTTAAGTGCTAGTCAGTGCTTGGCACATGGAGGGCATTCCTGTCTGCGACGCCAGACTTTTCAGGCATTCTCACTCCTACTGACACCCTCGCTTAGCTCCTCCTGGCTCTCTGCTTCTGTGCTGTGGCTGGGAGCACAAGGCCCAGGAGGGCAGCAGTCACAGAGAAGCCTGCCTAGGAAACACAGCCCTGCCTCTCTTGGGCAGGGCTACCGGAAGGCATCCTTGGAATGCAGGTAGCCCTTGCAGGACTGTGTTTGTCTACTATATTCCAATTCATTTGTGAACTGGATTTTGAAAGAAAGAAATTTTTGTGTGTAGACACTCAGACTTGGCTATGTCTTGGCTCTCTGCGTGGCTGACTGTTGCCAAATCATCTGTGTCTGATGTTAAGCCCTTTGCTGGCAGGGAACCTTGTGTCCATTTTTAATTCATTTCTGCTTCCCTTCCCAAGTGCCTAGTTTAGGGCCCCTGACACAGCAAGGTGGCAAACATCTTCACTGATGGTGGCAAGGACAAGAGAAAACTTTGGGTGCCTTCTGAGAGAGTGTCCAGTGAGTGCCATCATTTAAATAATGGATAAAGCTGACCCAAAGCCTGTGGATGTGTGCATTCTGTTCTGGTAAATGGCAGCCCACTGGGACTTTTGAAACTTAAGTGACATTCTAAAACAATGTAATTCTTGGAAGCACGGAAAGATTTAAGACACTCTCTGCCTTTGGAAGCTCACTAAAATTAAGTAAATTTGATTTATTTAATTGATTTGAGGTGTTAATTATGACAATATTAATTAGGTCAACAGTAATTTCCATGTATTGAGCACCTACCATGTGTGTCGCACAAATGCCAGTTACTTCGAAGCATCTCATTGAGTCCTCACTACAACTCCACAAGAAAACTTAGCCTCAGAGAGGTGTCATGATTGACACATGTTTTCAAAATAGGGAGTTACTGGTGGGTGCCCAGCAGTGCCGGGAGTAGGTAGGGGTGTTGTCAGGCAGTCAAATCTCAACATTCTCAGACAGTTTTCTCAGGCTTTTTCATGTTACACGATGAGCTTCCTAAGGAAGAATGGGACTTACTCAAGTACACAGTAAAAATATATGCCTTTGCAGGGTAAAATTCTATCAAATTGGAAATTGAAAAGGCTTCTGCTGTTATGATACGGTGTGTGCCTGAACACAATGACCGGCATGCAAGTTCATTGGCACTATTCCATTCTGAGTGCATCAAAGCTCTGTGAACTCCCACAGACACAACCCTTAAGCTTGAGCCAGGGACCTGCGTCTTTTGTCCAAGAGTGGAAGCGGAGCGCCTTTGAGAGTATTGTCAACAAAGCTTTTATCATCATTAGCACAGTGCACAAATATGGGTCCCAAGGTTTTAAGTCTCTCATCTCAAATTAACTGGATTCTTCAGCAACAGACTTTATGTGCAGTGTCTTCCTGAAGATCAAATTGCCATTTGCTGGTGAGTGGAAGAGCGGTTGAACCCAGGGTGTGGAATGTTAAAAAGTCAGTGGTTCAGAGCCAGGCTGAGGCAGCTGGGAATGTTGGGAGAGCCAGGTAATAATGGCCCTTGTGTGATCAACTGGATAATCTGGACTTCTTGGGTCAAGTAGTGGATGTTTTCAACAGAAAGGCTAAATATGCATACTTTTGAGAGTGTGGAGCACAGGTTGGGAAAGACCAGAGCAAAGAGGGAGTGGCTTGGTGGCTACTTTGGGAACCCAGGGGAGAGACATGCAATGTAGCCTCTGAAGTCGCTCTTGACTTCAGCCCACTCAGTGTTGATCCCACCTCCTTGCCTCTCTGTTGTTCTCTGTTCCTGAGAGGTTTGCCCTAAACCTCTCTGGATCCCAGTCATGCTGTCCACTTCTCCTAGAGTCATTTTCCTCAGGTCCTACCTTTGATCAAATACCTTCAAAGATGCTTTACTGCATCCAGAGCAAAGTCACATGCCTTGAGCTCCCCCATCCTTCCTTCCACCACCTCTTCCATTATCCCTTGACTCAGCTAATGCCCCAAGAAGATGCCATTACTAGGCAGCCGTTCTCCTCATGGAACCAGTTTTTGTCCTCCTTTTTCTCCTTTTCCTTATTTCTTTGCAAGCTCCAGCTTATAGGACACCACTTTTTGAAGATCTTTCTCAACTATGTCACCTGTTCTTTAAATTCTTATAAAATTGGGTGTCCCGCGAATAGTTCTTTCCATGGCCTACTTAGCAGTATTCATTCCTTGGTTTCTCCAATCTTTTCTAGAATTCTCCACCAAAAGAAAAGGCCTTCAGCAGTAGTTATTCTCAGGCATGATGCACTCTTGTTGGCTTCCCCACCTCAAGGGTCCACATCCTATCTACTTTTGTATCCCCACAGGACCCAGCATAGCCCAACATGATAGCTCTGTTGAATGGAAAAGTGGATGCATTGATTAATTAATGGTACCCCAGTAAGAATCAAGCTAGGTAGGACCAGTTCTAGAGATGCCAAGCTTCCTCTTCTAAGGGTCATTTCTCTACTTCTCTGGAAACTTTGACTCAACTAGTTGGAATTTCATCTTTGTTCAGAAAATATTCAAGCACTAAGTGTTTGCCCACAGCTGTAAATTGAGTGTCTGTGTCTTCCAAAATTTATGTTTTGAAATCATAACCACCAGAATGATGGTATTGAGAGGCAGGTCCTTGGTGAGGTGGTAGTCAAGCAAGTGGTACCCTTATTAAAGGGACCTCAGAGAGCTCCCTAACCCCTCCCACCATGTGAGGACACTGAAAAGATGGCACTCATCAGACACAGAGTCTGCCATCACCTTGATCTTGGACTTCCAACCTCCAGAATGTTAGAAATGAATTTTTGTTGTTTATAAGCTACCCAGTATACAGTGCTTTGTTAAAACTGCCTGAACAGACAAAGAAAACACATTTCTTCAAAATTAGATGGACGGCCAAATTATTAGACTGATATGTGAATGGCACAAATTTTTAACCTAGTTTTTCCATAGAATAAAAAAAGAAAGGAAAGCAATAAATCAATATTTAGAAATATTTTATACTTCCATCATCGAGCTTTGCTCTAACTGACATAATATATGACCCAGTCCTTTTAAAAAAACACACACACAACATCAGTTTGTTTTGGCTAATATTACTTTATGGTTGTCCACAAACACATACCTGCAAGCCAAAAAGGAAAGAATACATACCCAGAGGCATTTTAGGGTATTATAGACCCATGAAACAAAACATCTTCCTAAATGAAGTTTTTAATGAAGTTTTTAACCTCTGACATTGTACCTTGACAGAATGACGTGCAGGTTCACATAGCAGAAGTGCACTGAGGGTTCTCTGAATCACCCCCAGGGCCCCAGAAGCAGCCATAAAGCAGGCTCCTGTCAGTGCCAATGGGCTTGTGGCCCTGTGCTCCCTAAATGAGGGATCAAATGTATCTGCAGCTAAAGGAATAAAACATCCCTCTTATTTCTTCCAGAGAGCAACAGATTCTTTGTGTCCTCCAATCTTTTCTAGAATTCTCCGCCAAAAGAAAAGGCCTTCTGAGGTCTTCTCAGTGTTCATAATTGACTGTCTGATGATGGGTTTTATGAAAGTATCTGCACTCATCTTGACCCTTTATAGTAAAAAAAAAAATGTTGTTTATCGGATTTAAGTAGCATATAAAACTCCTGGCCCTATGTCACATGGTACAATGACACGTGTGCCACCCTTCATGTGGTTCTCTCTCTGGTGAACAATGTAGAGTCGTTTTATTTAATTGTCCTTTGATTCAGAAAACTGAGACTTTGTTGAATTATTTCTCAAGAATGATAAACTTGATTAGCTCATACAATACCTAGGTCCTATTTTTCAACTGAGAAGGCCCACAGGATTCCTCTGTCTTCCTCACTTTTCTCTGATGCTCTAGTCCTTCTGTGTACCGTGCTGAGAGGATGCACCCTGTGGTCGGGGCAGGGCCTGGGCTGGCAGAGCTGGAAAATCAGTGAATGCAACCAGAGTTTGGTCTTTTTAGTCTGTCTGTGTACTCTAGAACAGGGGTCCCCAACCCCCAGACCCTGGACCAATACCAGTCCATGGCCTGTTAGGAACCAGGCTGCACAACAGGAGGTGAGTAGTGGTCTGGTGAGCAAAGCTTCATCTGTATTTACAGCCACTCTCCATCGCTCGCATTAACACCTGAACTCTGCTTTCTGTCTGATCTTCAGTGGCATTATGTTCTCACAGGAGCGCAAACCCTATTGTGAACTGTGCCTGCAAGGGATCTAGGCTGCATACTCCTTATGAGAATCTAATGCCTAATGATCTGGGGTGGAGCTGAGGCAGTGATGCTAGCGCTGGGGAGCAGCTGCAAATACAGATCAATATTAGCAGTGAGTTTTGACTGCACAGAGACCATAATAAATCAATTGCTTACAGACTCATATCAAAACCTTATCAGTGAGTGGCAAGTGAGTTGATGTACTTCAATTGTACAGCTGCATCTGGTGGCAGGCTTTATGTCAGAATCTGACACTTACTTTAGTCCACTCGTGGCCTGCACATTAGTTCATTTACTGCTTTCATCTGTGTCTCTTTTTTTAATGGTGCCTTATATAATTATTTCATTATATCTTCAATATAATAATAGAAATAGAGTGCACGATAAATGTTATGTGCTTGAATCATCCCGAAACCATCATCCCCACTGCCACCCCCTCCCTAGCTCATGGAAAAATTGTCTTCCATGAAACCTGTCCCCAATGCCAAAACGGTTGGGGACCACTGCTCTTTGGGTTTAGCGACCACAGGTACCTCAGGACTGCAAAGTAAGCAAGGACTCAGTGCAAATAAAAGCATATCAGTATGTTTCCTTTCCTGTTCTTTGTAGAGTGAAGGCCCTGTACCCATTCAAGTCCCATTAAAGGGATTTGAAGCATCATCAGTGACAGATCCCTGAAAACTTACACACAGGTGTTCACTTGATACTTTCTGGAGCCATCCTTTCTTTGGTAAGTCTAGCACAAAGTAAAAAGCCACAGGAAGTCAGAGTTCTATCAACTGCACAGGCACTCAGTGAGTAAAACCACACCAGCCAGATCCCTCATCGTCATTCACCAAACAGTCAGCCACCAGACCCTGTTCTGTCCCAGAGCTGTGTGTAAGTTGGGGAAGACACGGTGGACCACACCAGAAATACATGCAATCTTTACTCTGGAGGAATTCATGTGGAGCTCCCAGAGGACCCATTTTCCCACTCGAGAATGAGGAAATTGGTCCAGGAGATGTGTTATACACCTTTCTTGCTACTATTAATCAGCTTTTAATCTTTCTTCATGCTATCATGAAGCCAACACTTCTGTTGGACTTTGGATAGGGTCTCATGAGGTGGTGGCCACACATTTGACCCCCAGTTGTGGCTCCCCCTACTGTTTGGAAGGAAAACATGTGACCCTGAGAGGTGGATTGATATACCTTGGGAGGTCTGGCCTATGAGTAGGCCCCTGAGCAGAACTGTTCTGGCATTTTGTTTTTTATGATTATAGATATGTGGGGTACAAGTCAGGATTAGTGACACAAGTAGGCTTCCTGAGGGTGAAGTTTGGACCTCCAATTGGCCCTCACTTCCCCTGGTTTAGGGCCAGGTTACCCTTTGTGATGCTACGTGTCCCCTCTTTCCCTCACTCCCTCCCATGGCAGTGTCCCTCGACAGCCAATTCTTCCCTTGTGCTAATGTGATTAATGTTCAGGTCCCACTTATGAGTGAGAACATTGGGCATCCAGTTCTTTGTTTCTGTGAAAGATCACTAAGTATGATGGTCTCCAACTCCATCCAATTTGATGCGAGTTCTGTGATTTTTTTAAACTGATATTCTGTGAGCCTAGAAATCTTAGCACAAGTGTTAGTTGTGACTGTCAGTATTAAGAAGCAATTCTACCTAGCTGGCCCATTGCTCCTTTGAGTTCACCCCTCAGAGATGTGTTATATGCAGAAGAAATACTTAAGAAATCATCTTACTTGAAAAAGGACATAGAACTTTTTCCAGAGAAGAGTTCTCAGTAAGAAGTATTGCCCAGAATACTGTATTCTAAGTAAAGCACATGCAGACCAGCTTGTGTTTTTACATTTATTTGTGATTTATGTTCATTTTCTTATTTTCCAAATATTTCATGTTCAGTATTATTGAAAAGCAAATCCTCCGTAGGAATCAGCTCCTCAGATCTTCACAGCATTTTTCTCAAACACTTTGCAGATGGAAAGCAAATGGTGAAAAGGTTTTTAGGAATAGCGTCATTTTTCAGGGAATGCTTTTTAATAAGTTACTGGGCCGCAGTATTTTAATAAAAATGACACTGGAAAGTAGAATGTGTGTGTCCATCTGCAATCTTTGCATTTCCTCCAGATAAAAATACATTTCCTAGGGTCGGTCTCAAAGTCAAAGGCATGCAATTCCTATGGGAAGTAGAAAATGACCGTTGTTCTCCCAATGCTAGCACTACATTATTGATCATAACAGCTATAGATTTATTCTAATTTTCCTTGGAAATTTTTGTTGTTGCTGCCTTCCTCTGGAGCATGAAACACTGCCAGAGGCAGGAGCCCAGGCTTAATGGACCAAGAGCAGGAGCTGAGAGAGCATCTCCCAAGTTTAACACGTTATGTTACAGCATTTTGAAAAGAAACACCTCGGCTTAAATACAGCAGGGATGGTTACTGTAGTTAGTCAGAAGATCATCTCAACTCTTTTCTGTTTTCAGGAAAGTTTCTAGACTCATTTTTTAAATTATATTTAGCCTTTTTATTAGAATTAGATATTGCTGTTGGCTCCACTAATGGATTTTATGTTTCTGCTGGTGTCCCCAAACGAAATTATTATAACTAATGTAGCACTGTCTTTTTTTATAACTGTTAGCTGTTGAAAGCAGGAGAGAAATTTGTCTAAAGTCAAAATATTAACAGTTTTATTTATTACAAGATGTCAAGAAGAAAGAGAATTGTTTCTACAGGATTTGAGACCATAATGAGATCTTTCATAATAAGGCTTTTCATAGTGGTACTTCCTTCCCGTAATTCAAAGACAGGTGAAAAATTAGTGTTGTGTTTATCATCAAATATTAGATGACCCTCTAGTAGAAGTCAAGATAACCATCAAATTAACCAGTTCACTATAAACACATAAATTTCTTATTTTTTTATTATCATATGTGTACTGAATATTCTTATTTTACTTTATTTATTTTTTGAATTGAATTCTCACTCTGTCACTCAGGCTGGAGTGCAGTAGCACAGTCATGGCCACCACAGCCTTGACCTGCTGACCTCAGACAACTAAATACGTATGCAAAGGAAAGGTGCTTTGTTATCATATTTTTCTGATTTTCCTTTCTCACCATTTTTTGCCTTTTTACCCATTTTTGGCTGATCTGCAAAAACAGTGCAGTTTCATTAAGTCATTAGGAAAATAATGGTGGCTGTAGCCCAAAAGTAGAGAAACATCCAGGCACTGAGTTTATTATCATGAAAGATCGTGGCTTTCCAGTTCAAAGGCAGTGGAATAATCCAACATTTTACCCAAGAGCTTTGTTGAAATTGCAGAAAAATAACAAATGTTTGATTTGTATATGCTTTTCCAAGACATCAGTTTTTATTTTTATTTATTTATTTATTTTATATATTTTTTATTTTAAAGGTGTAGCATTATTTATACAAGTGGGCATCATACAGGTAAAGTATGGGCCTCCCTTTAGTTCCCACTTTGCCTGGTTTGAGATCAGGTACCCTTCTTGATGTTGTGTTCTGCAGTCCCCCAACCCCAGCAGTATCCCACTACTGCCAATCCCTTTCCTATAGTATCAAGGCAAATGTTCAGGGTCCAACATCAGTTTTTCAAAAGCTGTCTGTCACTCTCTCACTGTTCTATATTTGCTTGTGGTTAGGAGTCATCTTTACAGCATTTAAAAAATATTCTGAATAGTGCTACACTGGAAGTAAGTAGACCCATGTTATTGTGTTGCTGGAGAATGTTACATGAGATTCTTCGTGTACCTATTATTTACACCTTAATTTTAAATACTTATGTCCACACCAACTTCTTTTTTATGATAAAACATGGCTAAGGAGAGGCAGAAAAACCAGGCTGTCATAGTGTGAAGTAAGCCAGGGGAGACTGAATAGGGAAAGTCATGAGAGTCGCAGTTTTGCGATATTGCAGGCGCCTGTGGTTAAGGGTTTTGGCAACACCCTTAGCGGACTCACTTAGCTCTCAAGGGTATCCAAAGGCTTTGCACTTTATTGCTTTTTTCCCACAGTTTTATACACATTTTTATATCATCTCTTTAAGAAACAAGACGAAATTCAAGGAATTCTATTGTAAATAGCTGTAGCAGATGGAATAAACAGCTAAAGAAATAGAAAGTTGAAAAGAAAAGAGACATTGCCAACACGGATGTTTGCCAAAGCAGGTGAGGAACACAGATGAGCCAGCATGGCAATGACTTCTAAATTGTGTTGTTTTGATTAAGGTATGCATTTGTTGTAAGTTTGCTAATGCAAAGAAATGCACAGGATTCTCAGAATTCAGTGCTTTAAACAAAAAATAAGTCACACTGAAAACGCATTTTGGAAGGGACAGGAAAACTGCTCCTAGCTTTCTAGTTTCTTTTCTTGATCCATCTCTTTCTCACTCTTCCTCTTCCTCATAAATTGACTTTCCTGAAAGCCTAATGTTCATGGAACCCCAGAGGTGGAAGTGATGGATGGGAGCTCTGGTCAGATAACACACAGAAGAGGAGTGTGACACCTTGCGGGCTTCCTCATGGACTGTGGGACAGAGAGAGAGAACTTAGAAGAAACCCATGGGAAGTCTTATGTCCACAACGAGAGAGGCTTAAGAGAGTGAGGGAGAGGATGAGTGCTTGTACTGGTAAAGCTTGCAGCTCCACTTCCTGCTAGGGCCTGCACCAGAGACTCATCATCAGCACAGTGGGTGCCGTGGAGAGCCAGCACCTGGGTTTAGCTCGTAGGACCTCCCTGAAGTCCCACGGGCTGTACCCTAGAGAGGGGCAAGGGTTGCTCATGGTGCTTACTTGGGAACTTATGCTGGAAAGGAACAGGTAAGTGCCAGCTACCAAGCAAAGTGGGTCTCCAGTCCGAGCCTACAGGGCAAACCTGCACATCCAGGAGCTGAGTAGGAATGGCAGGCAGATCTCAGGAGCCACACAGCACTGAGTAAAGATTCACTGTGCATGGAGGTCAGCAGTCATAGCAAACAGAGCAAACAGTGACAGGGACATAGAGACCACCACTACAGAGGCCGGTAAGGACCTAGAGAATAGCCCAAGATCTCCAAGTTGCTCCAAGACCCCTTCCTTCTCCTCCTTCACCATGAAGACCCAGTCACCATCTTGGAAAAGAAGAGAGAGGAGATGGAGCCCAGAGAGCCAGTAATTACCTAACAGGGCAGAAAGAAATAGTTACACCAGAAGAGGATGAGATAGCCAACCTGGACATGGCCAAGCATCCTCTCTGGGGAGGAGAATAGAAGGTGGCTTAAGAGGAAGATCAGATCAATACTGAAGAAATTAAGAGGCTACATTTTTTTTTCTACACTAAAGTGTCACGTATGAATTTGCCACCCTATGATGTAAGAGGAGTGAGTATGGCACCAAAGCCTTAGCACATTTCCCCTTTCTGCTTAGCTCACACTCTTTCACATTTATGGGTGAACTGCAAGGTTAATTAGAACAGTAGGCTTCAAGTTCTTTCCTATGAGGCAAAACAGAGTGGCTATGATGGTTAATTTTTGGTATCAACTTGAGTAGATTAAGGAATACCTAGAGAGTGGATGAATCATTATTTTGGGATATGTCTGTGAGGGTGTTTCCAGGGAGATTGACATGTGAGTCTGAATAACTAAGTAGGGACGATCCCTACTCTATGTTGGGAGGACATCATACAGTTGACTGGAGGCCTGGGTAGAACAATCCCAGGGTCAATGGGTCTCTCTCTCTCTCTCTCTCTCTCTCTCTGTCTGCCTTTCTCTCTGAGAGCTGGAACACCCTTCTTCTCTTGCCCTTAGGACCCCAGGCTCTCCAGACTTGGAAACCCAGGACTTATACCAGCAAGCCCTCCTCACACCAGGTTCTCAGGACATCAGACTCAGGCTGAGAATTAAACTATCATTTTATCTGGTTCTAAGGCGTTTGGACTTGAACTGAGCTTTTGGACTACCCACATCCCAGAGTTCCCAGCTTCCAGATGGCCTGTCCTGGGAATCCTCAGTCTTCATAATCACATGAGCCAATTCTCTAATAAATTCCTCTCATATGTCTATGTCTGTGTCTTTAGCTATATATCTATACCTATATCTATATCTACACCTACATCCATATCTATAGATAGATATCTTATTGGTTCTATCTCTCTGGAAGCTAAGAGTGGCACATCCAGACAGAAAATGCCCCGACTCCTTCGAGCCTCTGCCCTGCACCCATTCCCAGGCTACCAGGCACAGTGATGGCAAATGTCAACCAAAGTCAGAGACTCAAGTGAGCACTTAAAGCACAGAAGTCAAAATAGAGAGGACTCACCTTATCAGAATCTCCTGGATAGTCATTCCAGTCCTGTGGCCTACCCTCTACCCTACTGCCTTCCATGGTGACCATTCCCTGGTTATCTTTGTTGTAAGAAACAGAAGGGATGTAATAGGAAAGAAGAAAGGTGAGGAACCTCTGCTGTAAATCAAAGATGTGATGTCTTGACCAAGTGCTTGCGAAGAAGAGCTTGAAGATTTTTTAAAAGACATTCAAGGTTGACTGTGTTCTAATCAAAATACTCCAATTTTATTTTTTAATTTAACACAGATGAATTGTAACAAAAATTCTCATTGCCTGGTTTTAGGTTGTTCAAATGTTCATGCATTGGATCTATTAGTTACTATCCTGACCAATAATCCATGAGAACTTTGAAATTAGTCTTAAAGTTGGAAGTAAGCCTGTTCAGGAAATGCCACTGCAAAGTAAAAATTCACAGTCTCCTATTATCCCATCTTCACAGTCACAAATAATGGTTTCCTCCATTGGATCCCCAAATTTTGTCCTTCTTCCATTCCATGTGACACCACATGAGACATAATTCCTGCCAAACAAATCAATTCAGTGAAAGGAACTACCAAGATTCACATAAAGCAATGTTGAGAATTTCTTATGATCACTCACTCTCCTGGGAATGGTAAGGAAGAAGGTGTCTAAGGACAGTGGGCAAAATCGTATGGGAGTCAAGGTCTAAAGCCAATAGGGCCAAGTAAAATACAATTTGAACCCATTATACAGGGTCCCACAATTAGGTTCACGAACCATCCTAGAAAAAGTGCTACATACCTCATTGCTGAATATCTCGATGGTCACCTTTGAAGTACTGTCCCTGGGAAGCTACACACTAATGCCAGTGCCTAGTACACCCATCAAAGCAATTTTGGAACTCTTTTTCTGGAATGGCCATCAGAGCTGTCGTTATTTGTTGAGGACTGACCATTAAGTTCGCGAACTTGCCACTGTTCACTTATGTTGGCAGCATTGTGCAAATAACTGCATCATAACACCCTCCCTATTCACCTGATCTGGCCCCCAATGACTTTTTTCTTTACCCAAAGATAAAGGAAATATTGAAAGTAGAATATCTGATGACATTCAGGATATCAAGGGTAATACAATATCGGCTCTGATGACCATTTCAGAAAGAGTTGCAAAGTTGCTTTGACGGGTTGACTGGGTGCTAGCATCAGTGCATAGCTTCCCAAGGAAAGTACTTTGAAAGTGACCTTAGTGATATTCAGCAGTGAGATATGCAGCACTTTTTCTAGGATGAATTTGCGACCCCATATAGTGGTCGGACCTCATATAATGTCCAACTTTCTATTATCCACCTTCAAGGTGGAATTAATTTTAATAATGTACTTTATGTACCCTTAATATGTCAAAAATATTATAATTTCAACAGGTCAACAATGTAAAAATTGTTGAGTTACTTTATATTCTATGTACGCATTAAGTTTTCAAAATCCTGTGTGTATTTCACATCTCTACCTCCCTTTAGTGTCAACACGCTGAAATAGCTGCGTGGCTGTAGCTCTGTCACAGAGATCCCAGTTCAAGTCACGGGCTACTTCTGCTGCATATTCAGTGTGACTGGGTAAATTGCTCTCTCGTCCTCAGTTTCCTCACTTCAACAATGATAGTTACATGTCAGGATTGTTGTGAGATTTTAAATAAAATTGTCTTTATGAAGAGTTTAAAATGATGACTGAGAATAACTATATAAATGTTTGCTATTGTTATAGAAATGACTATTGTTACTACAGATTTTATCATATGAAAAGTTTATAGTCTAACAAACATCTATTGACCTATGGAAAAATTAAGAAAAATTTCTGATTTAACTATCATTATTTTGAACCATAGAACATTAAAATAAATGAGTGTAAGGGAGAAAAAACAGCTTAGCAAGTCAGTTTCCCTGTAGTCTCTTAGCTGCTCTGGGCATCCAGAATGTGTTACTTTTTTTTTTTTTAAATGAAGACAGTTTTTGTAAAGATTTGCTTTACAGGCTGGCCAAATATTCCCATGCTAGTGACCATATGTCTCTGAAACACCATGCAATCTGTGTCCTTGGTGCTTTGCAGTTAACCGTCTTTTTGTGATTAACAAACCCACCTATCAGACCTGGGGGATTCAGAATCACATCACACTCTGCTGGGACTTTTTCTCTCTCCAAGAACTTCTGCTGCCCTCTGCTGAAAACTGTGCTCTCTTTGATTGGTTTTTCTATCACTCCCGCTTAACCAAAACCACTCAAGAGTGAAGATTAATCTGAAGTCAACATGGCCGGCCTGTGATACCCATTGTGACTTCTTGACCTATAAGCAGAGAACAATGACAGGTTCTTGCTGGCAGCTGAAATGGTTCCTCCGGTGAAAAAAAAAATTAATATCTTTAATTACACTTAGTAAAAGTAAGACATGAGCACAGTTTTAATCTTCTGGATGGTCTCTCAGATTAAAATTAGATTTATACATTTGCATAATAAAAGTAATGTGAGTGTGTGAGAGCTAATTGCATCTGTACAAGCTGTCTTGGGGCAAGTCTTATTGGATTGGGCTCTGCAGTAGAGATTATACCACTGAAGCATTTTGCATTTTTATGTGGCAGTGCAAGAGAATTTAAATCCTGTGCACAATTAGTCTCATATTGATGTACAGTTTGTGGGTAGATTTGGGCATAAAACTGAGAATAAACCTTTAGTGTAATTTTTTAGTATTTTTGTGGCAAGAGGAAAGTGATATAGAAAAGGAAAGGCTAGAATAAAAAAATTGGACAAGCAGAAAACCCCTAAAAATTGGACTTATTTTTTTTAACCCCAAAAAAGGGTCAGTTGCATTCAAAGATTTTTGTGGCTTTCCAGGCAAAAGCAAAAAGTACTTCCCCTGTGCATTTCTCACTGAAGTTGTTCACATCCTGGGGCGACAAGGTCAGGAGAGAGAAAGGATTCTCAAGCCAAATAACGTCTTTTTTCAAAGCAGCAGCTGAAACATGGGAGCTGTGCTTAGGGAATTAACGAGTACAGGATATAAAATAATGTTTCACACCAAATCCTTCATATACCAAGAGGAACAAAATATGTGTTGCAATTTGCTATAACATGTGTAGTAAAACCAAAGTAACGTTAATTTAGCAAATTATCACAAATACAACGTCGTTCTTATATTCATATATAAATCCAAGCTTAAATATGGAGATGGGTACAATGAGATACACTATACATTCATTCTACCAGCAAATGTCAGTTAGATTTAGGGGAGTCTTAAGTAGTGACTTTGTCGCAGGCTTTTTCCTTTGTTGCAATTCATTTATGAATTCACTGAAGCATTTACTAATGGACGAAGAGCACAGGTTTAACAAAAGACCAAAGTTCCATCTTTCTATCAGCAGTTTCTACACTGGCTTCCTGGGATTTTATCCGTATGCCCTCCCATAGGTAAAACATGTTTGTGCCTCAAAAACATTGTAGGATCCATTCATTTGTTCAAACCTCCTCCCCCCGCCCCCGAATGTTGGTTATGATGAAAACATAGCTAAGGAGAAATAAGAAAAAATATAAATACCATACACCCGCCACACCAAAGTTTGCGATTACATTTCTCCTTGAAAATTTGGTAGTAACTATGGTGTGCAAGTCCCTGTCCCCATAAAAAGAAGTCCTGGTTCTACAGTAATTTATTCTAAAATCTTAATGAACACATCCAAAAGGCGTGGGAAAATATAGATTGTTAATAATGCAAGCACATTGTATTCTCATCAGCATTTTCCTCATTTTTCTGATGAAGTACTAAAAATGTTTTTGAGTACAAAAAGAACCCATGGACAAAGTGGTGTGCACATCACTGGGGACTTTTTTTTTGACATGCTACTCTCCCCTTCAAGAGTCATAATATTAGTGTAGAGTTTAAAAGCGATAGGGCCAGTCCAGCAACTCCCCTGAAGGGAAGAGCCAGGGACAAACCTGTTGTGTTATATTGCTTTCCCAGATAACTATGAGAAAGTGGAATCCAAGCTGCAAAGGCCACCAAGTCAAAGAGGCACACAGATCTCTGTGTCGGGGGGAGCCGAAGAGAGTAGAACAGGACAGGAGTCCAGGCAAGGTGACAGGTCACGAGAGAGGCCAGCAGCGCATCAAAGTCGGTATTTCTAAAGCAGAGGTGGCAGCTGGGAGGGCTGGGGAGAGAGGAAAAAGACAAGACGGCCCAGAGGGAGTTCTGGCAAGGCCTAGGTCTTTCCCTTAGTGCTGTTGGAGCATGTATGCAGAGAAAACCCAATCACAATCACAGACACTTAAACAAATAGAGGGTGACTTTGGTCACATAACAAAGTGGTCAGGGGTCAGCAGTTTCCAGCACGGCCCATGAGATTGTGTCAGGCAGCTCCCTCAGCTGTTCTCTCCGCCTTTGCCTCAGAGTCAGATCAAGGCTGTGGCCACTCCCGCCATCAGCTCCCCACTCTGTGCAGAAGGAGAGGGAGGAGCAGGGTGTAGCCCCTCTATCAGGAAAGCAAATCCTTCTTAGGAACCCACTGCAAGCCAGGTGTGGTGGTTGGAGCCTGTAATCCCAGCTGCTCAGGAAACTGAGACAGGAGGATCGCTTGAGCCCAGGAGCTTGAGGCTGCAGTGAGCCATGATCATGCCACTGCACTCCAGCGTGGGAGACAGAGTGAGAACCCATGTCTCAAATCACTGAATAAAACCCACTGCAGACTTCTGCTCTGTCTCATTGCCATAGCTGCATCACTTGACCCCTCTTACAGAGGGAAAGCAAGGTATGGGGCTGAGTCAAGGGTCCTGGCCAGCCCACATCCTTAATCGGCTGTTATTTGCCAGTGTTGGTGGTTATATTTGTGCAGTTGGACACATTGGTCATTTCGTGGTCACTTGGGTATCCTGAAAATTCATCCTCTTCTTAATCAGCACTCTCCTGTTTTCTTCTATTTAAAATTTGGAGCTGAGTTTTATGAGAATAGCATAGAAATTATTAGTATATTTATCTCCTGGATATTCTCTGAGGCCAAGTATTTAAAACTCCCTGAAATAAAAATATTTTCGATCTCTCTAAATTCCCACCAACTTTTCATTTGTCCTTAATAACGGCTTGAGGTTATTTTAAAAGTGTGTATAGGGTTGGGGGGAGGGCCAAGGGACAGTAGAAAGGTAGCCTAGAGCCCCCATAATAACTCAAAATGCATCAAGCTGTTCAAAGACTCACCTCTGTACATTTGCTTATTATCTCATTCAAAGAAACACTTATTTTTGCATCTTTGGTCTTCTGAGGACATAATCAGACTTCAGCCTCTTATAGAAATACTTAGTTTCACCCAGTTAGTGCCCTTGCACTCTCTCCCTCCCTCTCTCTCTGTCTTCCTTCCCCAAGAAATAAAAAGAAAAAACTGTTGCTGTTCCCAAGGGAGCTGGGCAGAAGAGATGCTGTGAGGTCAACTTGACTATCCCCCTCCAGATAGACACAGTGCCCGCCTGCCACCTGGCATCTGGAGATTGATTAAGAGTGGGGGAAGGGAAAGTGATATTAAGTGAGGATTTTGTTTGAGTTTCTGTAAATGTCATCTGATTTATGCCAGCTATCAAAATTCCATTTGTTATTGACACCAAATAGATTTGTTTTTATGAAATGACATACTGACTGTATCTTAACACCTGTGACATAGTTCTACAGTTTTTTGTGTGTGGTGTGTTTTTCATAACTTAGTTTATTTACACATATGCAAAATAATAGCAGTTATTTAAATGTCAGTATTAAATACCTAAAAAAAAAGTTTCTGACATCTAAAATACCAGGAATATTTAGAAATACAGTCTAAATATAGTTTGGACTTGAATCTGGTGGGTACCCCTAAGTAGACATTTCCATATTCTTTTTTAGTTGCCTAATTATCACTTAAGGAAAGAAATATTTAATTAAGGAAAACATATTTAATTAAAGAAAGAAATATTTTCTAATGGCATATATTTGTGCATATAATTATGAATGCAAGGGTCTGCATGCTAAAAGCTGTTTTAAAGCCTTTTCTAGCTTTGGTTAAACTATTTGTTTTTCTCAAATTTGTTTCTCGTTGTTGTTGAGTTGCTTAAGAGAGCCCCCTCTGGTCCTCAGATAATTGGTTTCATTATATTTTTAATTTCTAAAATATTGTCTCCATCAGTACAACTATTAAGTGTGGTAGGCAGAATTGTAAAGAGGTCCCTCTGACTCTGTTCCCTGGTTATTCAAACACTGGCCTAGCTACTGGAAAAAAACCTTCCAATAAGGAGAGTATGCTGGATCATCTGGGTGGGACCAATCTAGGCTCTGGAGACCTTAAAATCAGAGAAAAAGAGGTTAAAGAGGAAGACATAGGTGTGCATTGGGACAGATGGGATGCCAGGGATGCCTTGGAGGCACCACTGCTGGCTGTGAAGGGGACACAACCCAAGGAAGGCAGGTGTCTCCAAAAGCCGAGAATGACCCAGGCCAATAGCCAGCAAGGAGGCAGGACCTCTGTCCTACACCCTGCAGAACTGAGCTCTGCTGCAATGTGAATGACCTTGAAAGTGGGTTCTTCTCCAGAGCTCCACAAAGGAATGCTGGACTTTCATTTGACTTTTGGGACACTAAGCAGATAGGGAACTGAGCTACCATGTACCCAGGCTTCTGACCCAAAGAAATTGTTAGGTAACAAATGGATCTTGTTGTAAGCCAGTTTTTGTAGTGATGTATTACAACAATGATGGAAACAAACACAGATGTACCTCAGAGATATTGCAGGTTCAGCTCCAAACCATCCCCAAAAAAGCAAGTGGTAATCTTTGTGCTGATGGAGGGTCTTGCCTCAATGTTGATGTCTGCTGACAGATCAGGGTGGTGGTTGCTGAAGGTGGGGGTGACTGTGGCAGTTCCTTAAAATAAGACAATAATGAAGTTTGCTGCATCAGTGGACCCTTCCTTTCACAAAAGATTTCCCTATAGCATTCGATGATATTTGATAGCATTTTGCACACATTAGAACTTCTTTCAAAATTGGAGTCAATCCTCTCAAACCCTTGCAAAGCTGCTGCTTTATCAACAAATTTTATGTAATATTCTAAATCATCCATTGTCATTTCAATAACGTTTTCAGCATCTTCACCAGAAAAGGATTCCACCCCAAGAAACCACCATCTTTGCTCACCCATAAAAAGTAGCTCCTGTTCCGTTCAAGTTTGATGGTGGAATTGCAGTGATCCCTTTGCATCTTCAGGCTCCACTCCTAATGTTAGTTCTCTTGCTGTCTTCACCACGTCTGTAGTAACTTCCTCCATTGAAATCTTGAACTCCTCCAAGTCATCCTTGAGGGTTGGAATCAACTTCTCCCAAGTTCCTCCTAGGTTGATATTTTCACCTCCACCCATGAATCATGAATGCTCTTAAAGGCATCTAGCATAGTGAATTTTTTCCAGAAGGTTTTCTATTTACTTTGACCAGATCGATCAGCAGAATCATCATCTATAGCAGCTATAGCCTTACAAAACGCATTTCTAAATAATAAGACTTGAAAGTTAAAATTACTCCTTGGTCCTTGAGCTACAGGATGGATGTTGCAGTGGTAAGCGTGAAGATAGCAAGTCTCTTATGCATCCCCATCAGAACTCTTCGGTGACCAGGTACATTGTCATTGAGCAGTAATATTTTGAAAGGACTCTTTTTTCTTTATTTCAATAGTTTTACAAGGTTCCACTAGCTTTTGGTTATATTTGTATAGTGGCAAAGAAATCTGGGCTTTAAATATACCCATCACCCCACCTGTGCACACTGAGAATCTTTTTTTTCCAAATGGTAAGTCTCAACAGTTGGTTTAAAATGTTCAGTAAACAATGGTGTAAACAGATGTGTTGTCATCCAAGCTTTGTTGTTCCATGTATAGAACACAGAGTCAATTGAAGCAAAATTCTTAAGAGCCCTAGGATTTTGGGAACAATAAGTTAGCATTGGCTTCAACATAAAGTCACCAGTGGCACTCGCCCCTAACAAGAGAGTCAGCCTGTTCCTGTGAAGCTTTGAAGCCAACCACTGACTTCTCTATGAAAGTCCTGGATGGTGTCTTCTTTCAATGGAAGTCTGTTTCACCTACAGTGAAAATCTGGTGTCTGGTGTCTAGTGTCGCCTCCTTTATTAATGGTCACAGCTGGATCTTCTGGAGAACTTGCTGCAGCTTCCACATCAGCACTTGCTGCTTCACCCTGCCTTCATGGAAAGAGGCCATCTTCATACATCACTTTTATATTACAGACCTCATAAACCAACCTCTGCTAGCTTCAGACTTCTCCTGCAGCTTTCTCACCTCTCTCAGCCTTCACAGGATTGAAGAGAGTTGGGACCTTGCTCAGGACTAGGCTTTGGCTTAAGGGAATGTTGTGGCTGGTTTGATCTTCCACCCAGACTTTCTCCATATTAGCACTAAGGCTGTTTCTCTTTCTTATCCTCATGTGTTCACTGGAGTAGTAAGCTTACTTTCCTTCAGGAGCTTTTCCTTTGCATTCACACCTTGAGTGTTTGGGGAAGAGGCCTAACTTTCAGCCTATCTTGGCTTTCAACATACCTTCCTTACTAAGCTTAATTATGTCTAGCTTTTGATTTAAAGCAAGAGACATGGGACTCTCCCTTTCACTTAAATACTTGGAGGGTTATTCACTGGTCTATTTTCAGTATTGTTGTGTCTCGGGGATTAGGAGGTCCAAGAAGAGGGAGAGACATGAGGGAATGTCTCACCGGTGTAACAGTCAGAACACAAACAACATTTATCCAGTAAGTTCTCTGTTGTATATGGACACAGTTGGTGGCAATCTAAAACAATTACAACGGTAACATCCAAGGTCACTGATCACAGGGCACCATAACAGTTGTAATAAGAACAAGAAAGCTTGAAATATTGTGAGAATTACCAAAATGTGACATGGAGACTTGATGTGAGCACAAGCTATTGGAAAAATGATACTGATAGATTTGTTTGACGTGGGGTTGCCACAAACCTTCCATTTGTAAACAATACTGCAGTATCTGCAAAGCACAATAAAGCAGAGCACAGTAAAAAGAGGTGTCCTGTGCTGTAAGAGGGAAGTGCATTTTTGCCTTGCGTGTTTTGGGTGAAGCACAGGTTTACCTTGCGCATGTGCAGACAAGCTCTCATGCTTCTGCTCCCGGTGGCTGCGTTGATCATCTTTCCATCACATCTTACTAACAGTCTTAACTGATAGATTTTGTGTACTCATTAGACTTCACTGTATTGTAAAACCAGAAAAAAACCACAGTAGCAACTGCATTTAGGTGTTTTTAGACGTGAAAACATGCTCCAACCTCCTGTTTTAGTGTATCAATAGTTCTAAACTGCAGTTGAATCCTAGTCCTCCCTTCCACATGCTTCTTTTCTTAGTTATTATTTTATTTTATTTTATTTTCCTCTTTTAATTTTTATTTTAAAATTGTGGGGTACAATTCAGGGTTAGGTATACAAATATTCATTGTGCAGGTACCCTTGTTGATAAGGTGTACCTCCCCCTTCCCCAGGCAGATATCTACTACTGTCAATCCCACCTCCCTGCTCCCCCCTCCCCTGCAGTTTCCCACTACTGTCAGTCCTTTTCTTATGGTATTATGGTAGTTGTTTAAGGTCCACTTATGAGTGAGAATATTTGATACTCAGCTCTTTGTTTCTGTGAGAGATCACTCAGTATTATAAACTCTAATTCCAACCAAGTTGCTGCCAAGTTCATGATTTTATTCTTCTTTATGGCTGCATAATATTCCATTGGGTATATGTACCACATTTTTTTAATCCAGTCCTCTTTTGATGGACAGCATGGTTGGTTCCATGTTCTTGCTATTGTGAACAATGCTGCAATAAACATATGTGTGCAGGTATCTTTTTTGTAGAGTGATTTGAGTTGTTCTGGGTATATCCCAGTAGGGGATTCACAGGATCATATGGAAGGTTGATTTTTAGAACTTTTAGGAATCGCCACACTGATTTCCACAGAGGTTGTACTAGTTTACACTCCCACCAATAGAGTACAAGTGTTCCCTTTTCACCACATCCTCTCCAGCATCTGTAATTTTTTGAGTTATTGATGATGGCTATTCTGACTGGAGTTAGGTGGTATCTCAGTGTAGTTTTAATTTGCATCTCCTTGATAACTAGTGAGGCTGAACATTTTTTCATGTATCTGTTGGTTGCTCGTATGTCTTCTTTTGAGAAGTGTCTATTCATATCTTTTGCCCACTATGTAATGGGGCTGTTTGTTTCTTTCTTTTCAGCACATTTGAGTTCCTTGTAATCCTTGGTGTTAGGCCTTTGTCAGACATGGAGTTGGCAAATGTTTTTTCCCAGTCTGTGGGCTGTCTCCCTGCTCTCTTGATGGTTTATTTGGCTTTGTAGAAGCTTGTCAGTTTAATGAGGTCCCACTTGTCTATCGTATCTCTTATGGCCTGGACACTTCAGGTTTTGGTCAGGAATTGGTTGCCAGTTCCAACTTCCATAAGAGTGTATCCTGCATTTTCTAAGGTTCTTACAGTTTGAGGTTTTACATTTAGGTCTTTGATTCATTTAGAGTTAATTTTTGTGTATGTGGATAGGTAGGGGTCCTGTTTCAATTCTCTGCATGTGGTCAGTCAGTTTTCCCAGCACCATTTACTGAATAGGTGCTCCTCTCCCCAGTAGTGGGTGGTGGAGGCTTTATCGAATATGAGTTGGTTGAGAAATTGAGGTTTTGCTTCTGGAATCTCAATTCTATTCCATTGGTCTATATGCCTGTTCTTGTACCAATACCAGGCTGTTTTGATTGCTGTAGCTTTATAATAAAGTTTAAAGTCTGGGAGTGTGATACTTCCTGCTTTGTTTTTTGTTGTTGTTATTTGTTTGTTTTTTGTTTTTTGGAGTTTTTTTTTTTGCTGAGGATTGTTTTGGCTATTCTTGGTCGTTTATATTTCCATATGAATTCCTGTATTGTTTTTTCTAGGTCTGAGAAGAATGTTGCTGGTAATTTGATGGGTATTGCATTAAATCTGTAGATTGCCTTAGGTAAAATGGAAATCTTAACAATGTTGATTCTTCCAATCTATGAGCATGGGATATTTTTCCACTTGGTGGGGTCATCTTTGATTTCTTTGAGCGGTATTCTGTAGTTTTCATTGTAAAGGTCTTTCACATCTCTGGTTAGGAAGATGCCAAGGTATTTCATTTTTTTGTGGCTATTGTGAATGGAATTGTGCTTTTTATTTGGGTTTCTGTTTGTTTATTACTGGTGTAAAGAAATGTGAATGTCTTTTGCACATTTATTTTATACCCTGAGACTTTGCCAAAGTCCTTTATCAGTGCAAGGAGGTTTTTGATAGATTTTCTTGGGTTTTCAAGGTATACAATCATGTTGTCTACAAAGAGAGATAACTTGACTTCCTTTTTCCTATTTGGATACCCCTGATTGCCTTCTCTTTTCTGATTGCTCTAGCCAGGACTTCCGATACTATACTGAACAGGAGGGGTGAAGGGCTTTCTTACAACATATTGGTGGACATCATCTTCTTTAAAGAAACAGAATAGATTGCAGATTCTGCTAGCCCTTTTGGGCTCCAGGCGATGAAACACTCTAGTATCAGTCAGCCCAGGAATATCCTTCTCTCTTTTTTTTTTTTACAATAACCAAGGTGAGAATACTTAGATTGGCATCCACAATGCAATCCCAAACAGATTTTCGCTTTCTTTCTCCCGCCTTCTTCAGTTCTCCTTGATCTGTAACAGGAATACTCCTTACTCAGCAGTAGGCAGACACAGCCATGGGTCAAGATATCCTGCTTTCATGGAGAAACCTTGTTTATTGTTCCCACCACTGATTCAGACTACGTAACACTTCCATTCTTCACCCATAGTATCAGCAGCAACTTCTGTGGCCATGCGTTTCTCATAGGAGGTGTGAAGCTTGCGTTCATAGTCTACTTCAGTGAGTTTTTGGCAGCTAGTGTCTGGGAAGGAGATATTCAACTTCATCTTGAAACAGCTGATAGCCTCCCAGGCACCATGAAAAAGATCTATTATCTATTTTTGAAAGCAGAAATCCTGTTTATTACCAAAGACATCCAAAAACTGTCTGAATCCAAATTAGAGCATATAGTGGAAATTCCCTCACTGTTAAAACATCCAACATCCCCCATACTACCCCCTCATCCCACTTGTTCTGGCTTGGGTAATCTTTTTATATTTCCTTATTCAAGGACCACTGGGCAAAAATCATTTTTTGCTGCACCAAAATAAGTGGCTAGTTGAAAGTAAGATAGTAATCTTACTGATTCCTTATTTCATCAATAATTTTATATTGTTGGTCAGATGATACCTGATTTTTGTAAATATTGTTCACATATTAATTTTCCTTGTTGAATATTAATCTTTTCATATATGGTTTTAAATGTATCAGCCTTTTGTTTGTCTATTTTATTTTTTTTAAATTTATTTTATATTGACTAATAAGAGTTATATATTTATAGTATATAGCATTATGTTTTAATATAGGCATACATTGTAAAATGGCTAAACTGAGCAGATTAATATGCATTACCTCATATATTTGTCATTTTTTGTATGATGAGAAGTTAAAATCTTCTATCTTAGCAATTTAAAAGTATACCAGGCATTGCTGTTTCTTTAGCCACCATATGATACAACTGATCTCTTTTTTTTTTTTTTTTTATAATTTTAAAGGTGTGGGTTACAGTTCAAGATTAGGTATACAAGTGATCATTGTACAGATGAAGTTTGGGCTTCCCTTTGTCCCACCCCTTCGCCTGATTTGAGATCAGTTTCCCTTACTGATGTTATGTGCCTGCCCTCTCCCTCCCCTGGCAGTTTCCCACTTTTGCCAATCCCTTTCTTATAGTATTATGATAAATGTTCAGGGTCCACTTTTGAGTAAGAACATGTGATACTCAGTTCTTTGTTTCTGTGATAGATCACTGAGTATTATAGAAATCTAAATCCGTCCAAGTTGCTGCAGAGTCCATAATTTTGTCTTTCTTTATGGCTGTGTAATATTCCATCAAGTGTACATACCATATTTTTTTTTTATCCAGTCCACTTTCAGTGGGCATGTGAAAGTGAAACATGGTTGGCTCCATGTTTTTGCTATTGTGAATAGTGCTACAGTAAACCATGTGTATGCAGGTATCTTTTTTAAGAATGATTTTAGTTCCTCCAGGTACATTCCCAGAAGGGGGATTGCTGTGTTGTGTGGAAGGTCGATTTTTAGATTTTTTTTTTAGGAATTGCCACACTGCTTTCCACAAAGTTGTATTAGTTTACACTCCCACCAACAGTGTAGTAGCATTCCATTTTCTTCGCATCCTCTCCAGTGTCTGTTGTTTTTTGAGTTATTGATGATGGCCATCGTCAATGACTGGAGTTAGATGGAATCTCAATGTGATTTTAATATGCATTTCTTTGATGAAGTGAGGCTGAGCATTTTTTCATATATCTGTTGGCTGCTCATATGTCTTCTTTTGAGAAGTATCTATTCATATCTTTTGCTTACTTTGTAATAGGGCTATTTGTTTTTTATTGTTTTTAGCACTTTTGAGTCCCTTGTAGATCCTGGATGTTAGGCTATTGTCAGATATACAGGTGAAAAATTTTTTTTTTTTTTCCATTCTGTGGGCTGTGTCCCCACCCTCTTGATGGTTTCTTTTGCTTTACAGAAACTTTTCAGTTTGATGAGGCCCCCCTTGTCTATTTTATCTCTTATGGCATGGACATTTTGGGTTTTGATCAGGAATTGGTTGCCTATTCCAATTTCCATAAGGATGTTTCTGCATTTTCTGAGATTCTTATAGTCTGAGGTTTTACATTATGTCTTTGATCCACTTAAGGACTTGATTTTTGTGTATGGTGATAGGTAGGGATCTTGTTTCAATTTTCTGCATGTGGACAGCCAATTTTCCCAGCACCTTTTACTGAATAGTTTCTCCTCTCCCAGCGGCTGTTGGTGGAGGCTTTGTCGAAGATGAGTTGGTTGAGAAATTGAGGTTTTGCTTCCAGAATCTCTTCCCATTTCATTGGTCTATCTGCCTGTCCTTGTATCAATACCAGGCTGTTTTGATTATTGTAGCCTTATAATAAAATTTAAAGTCTGGGAGTATTATACCTCCCACTTTGTTTCTTTTGTTGAGGATTGTTTTGGCTATTCATGGTCATTTCTGTTTTTTTGTTTTTTTGTTTTTTTTTTTTTGAGTTGGAGTCTTACTCTGTCGCCCAGACTGGAGTGCAGTGGCCGCTCCTGGCCACCGCAGCCTCAACCTGCTGGGCTCCGGCAATCCTTCTACCTCAGCCTTCCAAGTAGCTGGAACTACAGGCGCGCGCTACCACGCCTGGCTAATTTTTGATTATTGTAGAGATCGCCAAGTTGGCCAGGTGGGTCTTGAACCCGCGGGCTCAGGCAATCACCTCAGCCTCCCAAGGTGCGGGATTATAGGCTGAGCCACCAAGCCCGGCTTATTTCTGTTTTTATATGAATTTCTGTATTGTCATTTCCAGTTCTGAGAAGAATGATGTTGGTGATTTAATGGGTACTGTGTTGAATCTGTAGATTGCCTTGGGTAGGATGAACACCTTAACAATGTTGATTCTCCTAATCCATGAGCATTTGATCAGTGTTTTGAAGTTTTCATTGTAAAGGTCTCACTTCTCTGGTTAGGAAGATGTCGAGGTATTTCTTTTTCTTTTCTTTTTTTTTTTTTGTGGCTATTGTGAATGGGATTGTATTTTTATTTGGTTCTCTGCCTGTTTTTTGTTGGTGTATAAGAAAATCACTGACTTTTGCATGTTTATTTTATACCCTGAGACTTTGCCAAAGTTCTTTATCAGTGCAAGGAGGTTTTTAACAGATTCTCTTGGATTTTTAAGGTATAGGATCATATTGTCAGCAAAAAGGGATAACTTTACTTCCTCTTTTCCTTTTTGGATACTCCTGATTTTCTTTTCTTATATGATTGCTCTAGCTAGACTTCCAACACTATGTAGAAAAGGAGGGGTGAGAATGGGCAGCCTTGTCTTGTTCCGGTTTTCAGGGGAAATGCTTCCAATTTCTGTCCTTTTAGCAATATGTTGGCTGTGAGTTTATCATAGATGGCTCTTACTATTCTGAGGTATGTTCCCTCAATGCCAAGTTGTTCAAGGGTTTTATCAAGAAAATATGCTGGATTTTGTTGAAAGCTTTTTCTGCATCTAATGATATAATCATGTGGTTCTTGGTTTTTTTATCTGTTGATGTATTTAATTACATTTATGGTCTTGCAGATGTTGAACCAGCTTTATATCCCAGACGTGTAGCCACTTGGTCATGGTGGATGATTTTTGACATGTGTTGTTATATCCGATTTGCTAGAAACTTGTTGAGAATTTTTTCATCTAGTTCGTCAGTTACATTGTCCTGTCGTTCTCTTTTTTTGTCAGATCTTTACCTGGTTTGGGTATCAGTGTGACGGTAGCTTCATAAAATGATCTAGGAAGAGCTCCATCTTTCTTGATTGCCTGGAATACTTTCAGTAGGATTGGTATCAGGTTCTTCTTTGTATGTATTGCAGCATTCTGTTGGAAATCTGTCTGGTCCAGGGCTTTTTTTGTGTGTGTGGGTAGTTTTCTTATGATGGAATCAGTTTCCTGGATTATTATTGGTCTATTTAGTGTCTCAATTTCTTCTTATTTCAATCTTGGGAGTTGTGTAATATCAGAAAGTTCTTCATTTCATTTAGGTAATTGAGTTTGTTTCCATACAGGTGTGCGTAGTAATCTCTGATAATCTTTTGCATTTTTTGGTGGTCCGTGGTGACTTGATCGTTGGCATTTCTGATTGTGTTTATTTGGGCTTTTTCTCTCTTTTCATTGGTCATTCTGGCTAAGGGTCCCTCAATCTTGTTTTTCCTTTCCAAGAACCAACTTTTTGTTTTATCGGTTTTTTTTCTATGATATTTTTGTCTTCTATATCCCGTATTTGGACTTTTACTTTGATGATCAGAATTCTGCTAAAGTTAGAGTTTGGTGTTCTTGCCTTTCCAGACCCCTAGATGATTTGTTAAGTTGTTAACTTGTGATCTTTCTGTTTTCTTGATGTGTTTTCATAGAGATATAAATTTCTCTATTAGTGCTGATTTCATGGCATCCCAGAGGTTTTAGTAAGATGTTTCTTCATTTTCATTTGTTTCCAGGAATCTTTTAATTTCTGTTTTGATTTCTGTGTTAACCCAGGAATTGTTCAGCATCATGCTGTTTAGTGTCCATATCTTTGTGGGTTTGGGAGGGGATTGTGTTGATGGTGATGTTTATTTTTATTTCACTGTTTTCTGAGAAGGTGCATGGCAATATTTTGATTTTATAAAATTTGTTTATGCTTGATTTGTGGCTGAGGATGTGGTCAATCTTATAGTATGTTCCATGTGGTGATGAGTAGAGTGTATATTCCATGGTTGTTGGGTGGACTGTTCTGTAGGTAACTATTAAGTCCATTTGGTCAAGCATCAAGTTGAGGTTCCAGATCTCTTTGTTGATTTTTTGCCTCAGTCATCTAACTAGGGTTGTTAGTAGGGCATTTAAGTCCCTAGCTATAATAGTGTTGGAGTCATTATCTTTTTTTAGTTTACTTAGTAGCTGCTTTATAAAGAATGGTGCTCCTGTGTTGGGTGTATATATGTTCAGGAATCATATGTCTTGTTGATAAATTGAACCTTCTATCATTATGTAGACTCCTTCTATACCTTTTTTAATTTTTGATAGCTTAAAGGTTGTCTTGTCTGATATTTAGATCACAATTCCTGCCTTCTTTTGTGATTCATTCACCTGAAAATTTGTTTTCTGTCCTCTAACTTTGAGTCTATGAGCATCCTGTGTGGTGAGATGTGTCTCCTGGAGGCAGCAAATTGTCGGGTAATTTTTTTTTATCTGTTTTTCCATTCCGTGTCTTTTCAGTGTTACATTTAGTGCATTCACGTTCAGGCTGATTATTGAAATGTGAGAGTTTGTTCCTGTCATAAGGCTCTTATAAGGCTATTTTGTTTTTGTTTAGCTTTTGGGTTAATGTTTGTGTGTGTTTTCATTTTTGTGGGTGTGGGTGTTCTGCTGCTTCTGTTTGTTTGTGCTCTTGTGAAGTATATGGTCTTTCTTTTGTTTCTAGTTTCTTTTTTCTTCTGTGCCTAGTACCTTTTTAAATGTCTCCTGTAGAGCTGGTCTGGAATCAGCATATTCTCTTAAGGATTTTATTTCTCCATCGCTGATGAAACTTAGCTTGACTAGGTAAGAAATTCCTGGTTGTAATTGTTTATCTATGAGAACATTAAAAATTGGGTTGCAGTCCCTCCTGACCTGTAGTGTTTTTGCAGATAAGCTGCAGTAATTCTGATTGGTCTCCCCCAGTAGATAGTCTGACCTTTTTCCCTTGCTGCCTTTAGGATTTTTTCTTTTATATCTACATTTTGTAGATGAATTACTATGTGTCTAGGAGTTAGTCTTCTCATAAGATATCTTGCAGAGTTTCCTGAATCTCTTGTGCTTGCTTAGTCATCTCTCTGGCCAGATGAGAAAAATTTTCTTGAATAACCTTATGGTATGTCTGTTCCAAGGTGTTTTCTGTTTCTCTTTCTACTTCAGGTATTCCAATCAGACATTGGTTTGGCTTCTTGATAAAATCACACATCTCTTGGAGTTTCTTCTTCTTAAGTCTTCTTTCAATATTTTTAATAGATTGGGATAATTCCATTGTTGGTCTTACAGCTCTGAGATTCTTTCTTTTGCTTGATCAATTCTGCTTCCCATGCTTGTCAGTTCGTTATTTATTTCTTGGATGAAGTTCTTTATGTTTGTTATTTCTAAATACACGTTGTTGAGTCTATCCAACTCTGTTTCAATTACATTTAGTGTTAGCCCTTGCATTTCTTGATTTTTATTAATTCTATTAAACGATTCTCTGATCTCTGTAAGTGCCTTCTGGGTACCATCATTCTTGAAGATAACCATTGTTTGTGCTCTGGCACTAAACCTTTATTGGGGCTCTGAAGGTTACCAGTGATTTTTCGTTGGCTTTTCTTCATTTGTAGAAGTTCTTTTATCTTTCTCTTTGATTCTGTTGCTAAGTGGGAAATACAGAAGCAGTTACTTCTGATAGTTCTTCTACCTTCTGTCCTTCCCAGAGCTGGGGCTCCGAATTTGTTCAATTATGAAATAGGGCTGGGGGTGGAACATTGTGTTATCTCTTTACAATTTTGAGCACTTAAGGAGTGGGGGAAGGCCAAAAGGATTCAGAACCTACTGACTGATCACAATGCTTGCTATTGGTGAATGAACCAACTGGGACTTACTCTCCATCTCTACACAATTATGACCTTAACAATGGGTATGCTTGTGTAGCCCCTGAATCCAAGACAGGGTATAAGAGAAAAAGGAGAGGGAAGAAGAAGAGAAAAAAGGGAAAGAAGGAGCCGGGCTCGGTGGCTCAGCCTGTAATCCCAGTGCTTTGGGAGGCTGAGGTGAGTGGATTACCTGAGCCCATGGGTTCGAGACCCACCTGGGCAACTTGGCGAGACCTCATCTCTACAATAAATCAAAAATTAGCTGGGCATGGTAGCGCGTGCCTGTAGTTCCAGCTACTTGGAAG
>CAUYQG010067295.1:0-25936 GCA_963574415.1 Tarsius wallacei | reverse complement strand
GTTCTTTTTTATGGCTGCGTAGTATTCCATTGTGTATATGTATGACATTTTTTTAATCCAGTCCTCTTTTGATGGACAGCAAGGTTGCTTCCAGATTCTTGCTATTGTGAACAATGCTGCAATAAACATACGAGTGCAGGTATCTTTTTTATAAAGTGATTTGAGTTCTTCATTCCCAGTAGGGGGATTGCGGGGTCATATGGGAGGTTGGTGTTTAGAGCTTTTAGGAATCGTCACACTGCTTTCCACAGAGGTTGCACTAGTTTACACTCCCATGAGTTCTTTGTTTCTGTGATAGATCACTGAATATGATGGTCTCCAACTCCATCCAATTTGCTGCAAAGTCCATGATTTTGTACTTCTTTATGGCTGCATAGTACTCCATTGTGTATATATGTATCACATTTTCTTTATCCAATCCATTTTCGATGGGAAGCAGGGTTGGTTCCATCTTTTTGCTATTGTGAATATAAACATGCATGTGTAGGTATCTTTTTGGTAGAACAATTTATGTTCCTCCAGGTACATTCCCTGGAAATGGATTGCTGGATCATATGGAAGGTCAATTTTTAGTTCTTTGGGAATCACCACACTGCTTTCCATAGAGGTTGAACTAGTTTGCACTCCCACCACCAGTGTAGAAGCATTCCTTTTTTTTTTCACACCTGTGCCAGCATCTCTGTGAAATCATTTTTGAAGACACAGAAACTCAATATTGTGAAGATGTCAATTCTTCACAAAATCATTTTCAAATTTAATGCAATTCCCATAAAAATCTTGTTTTTTTGAAGAAATTAACAAATTGATTATGAAGTTTATGTGAAAATGCAAGCCAGCCTAAAACCATTTGTAAAACAAACAAACAAATACACAAAACAAAAACAAAAAACACAATGAGAAAGCTCACATTAGCTGACTTCAAGTCTTACTTTAGAGCTATAATAATCAAGACAATGGAATTGCCAGCTACATGGGTATAAAAACATATATAATATTATAAAAATATTCATAGTCAATTGATTTTCCACAAAGTGTCACAGCGATTCAATAGGAAAAAGGTGATTTTTTCCATAAATGGTGCTGGCACAACTGAATATCCATATAGAAAAAAGGTAAATCTTGATCCTTACTTCATAAAGCATACAAAAATTAACTTGAAATGAATCATAGACTTAAATGTAAGACCTAAAACTATGGAACCTTCAGAAGGAAACATAGGGAAAAATCTTTGAAATCTTAGGTCATGCAAAGGTTTCCTAAACAGACACAAAAGGCACAACCTTTAAAAAAATAAGATACATATATATTTATTTACATATAGATAAATAAAATAAGCTTCACTGAAATTAGAAAGTTTTACTCTTCAAACACCTTTAAGAAAATAATAAGTCAAGCAACACAGTAAGGGAAATACTTGCAAAACAAATATTTGATAAAACACTTATATCCAGAATATATTAAAAAACTCATATAACTCATTTTAGGAAGACGAAAATAATAATTTTTTAATGGGGAGATAATTAAATTGACACTTCACCAAAGGAGATTAAGGTTGGCAGCTAAGCCTATAAAAAATGCATTAGTCTTTAGAGAAATGCACAATAAAATCGCATTGCAACATCACTACAAAACCATTTAAATGACTAAAATTGTAAAAGCTGAAAATTCCAAGTGTTGGCAATGCTACAGAACAACTCAAATTGTCATATATTTCTGGCATCAATGCCAGTAAGTGATATGGCTACATTGGAAAACAGTCTGGCAATTTCTTATAAGACCAACCAAACACTTAGTCTATAACCCAACACTTTCATATTTAGTTTTTTACTAAGGGTATTGAAAGCACATTTCTATAGAAGTACTTGAACTCAATATCTCTGATAGTTTATTCCTAAGTTAGGAACAGGAAAAAAAAAAAAACTGCAAATGTCCATCAACTAATGAGTACATAAATGTACCGGGAAATACCTATACCATAAACTGCTACCCAGCAATAAAAAGCAACAAACTACTGATACACACTTCAATATAGACGAATCTCAGTAGCATTTTACTGTTAAAAGAAGCCAGGCACACAAGACTGCATTTTTTCATGTATATGACATTATCAAAAAGGCAAATTTATAAGTAAAAGAAAAGAAGCTTAGTAGTTGACAGGCATTGGAAATGAGAGGAGGCAATTGTATAGAAGCATGAGGAAACTTTTTGAGATGATGGAAATGTTCTATATCTCAATTGCAGTGATTACTCAACTCTATGCTTCGTCAAATCTTTTAAAACTGTACACTTACAATGGGTGAATTATCTTGTGTATAAATAGAGATAATAAAATAATTTAAAATATTATGAAACATATCTTTGGAGGCTTTAAAAACGCTTTATTTTATTTATTTAATTTATTATTAAAGTAATAGTCCTAGACCCATGGCTGAAAATGTCACTTGCCTATACAAGTCCATTTCTCAGTCCCTGTCTACTTACATTTCTATGATTTTTGACCTTTTGGATCAATCTCTTTTTCTCGGAACTCTATTTCTTTGATTTATGTGATACTTCTTTCTCCTGATTGTCTTCCTAATTTTCTCGACTTTCCTTTGCCTTATTTGTTCCTCATTCCCTTTCCACTGCATACAATTTAGATGTCAGTGGTTACCAGGGCTCTTTCCTTGGCCTTCATATATATCTATCACATACATCAGGGCATTGTCACTCTCATAGCTTCTGTTTTAACTGTCAAATTTCATTTTTCAGTTCTTGGCCCATAATACCAAGCACCTACTGGATGTTCACACTCAAATGCCACATGGGCACCTTAAACTCGATGAGCCTAACATGAAATCAATTATCTTTCAATCACATTCCTTTTAAATATTCTCTCATTTGTGGCATCACCATTCAAGCTGTCATCCAAAACACAAACAAGGGAGGAGTACTTGAGTCAAACCTCTCTTCACTAAGTTCTGACATTTCTATCTTCTTAATATTTCACGTATCCATTCCTTCCTCTCTGTCCCTGCCTTGATTCTTACCCAAGTTTAGTTCTTTACCACCTCTCACATGATTATTACAATAATAGCATAAAGAATGACTGTTAGTCATTCTTCTTCTCCAACTCATACTCTAAATAATAACTTGTATAAAGCACACATCTCTTCTTCACCCTGTAAAAAAAAAAAATCTTCTAGGCCAATGGATTAAAGTCCAAATCTACCTCAGTTCACAAGATGCTTCTTGACTTGACCTAGCCTACTATTTTGGCTTCATCATGCTACTCCACAGATCCTGTATTCCATCGGGACTCTCATTGCTTTTCTTAGACTGTCCATTTTACTTGGAATTCTTCTGAACATCCAGTGTTAGAATCCTAGCTTAAAAGGTTTTATCCAGTAGTGGAAATACTTGGGCTTGGCCAATCTAGCCATATTTGACTGGCTGGAATACTGAGTCCACCCCTGAGTAATAATGCTTGTCACACTGCGTTGTTGTGGTCCTATAGACTCTTCCCTATTCCAAATGCCACATATCTAGTCATCCAAGTCCTAAAGATTCTACCATCTACATTTCTCTCAAAACTAGTTGAAATGAGGCCTGGCCACCTCACTTCCGGCTATCATATATAGCCTCCATTCCTGCAACAGCCTTTTAAATTGTCTACTTCCTTCCCCCCCTTGTCCTCTGCTATCCATTTTCTACAATGCAGCCAGAGTATTCTTTTCTAAGCCACAAGTATGTTTATATTTGTCAGTGCCTCTCCACTGTAGCAAAAAGATTCAACCCTTCCTAAAAATTTTCAGTCTTCTGTCTCCTCATTCAGAATGTCGATATCCCCCTTCAGCTGTGTGTACCATGAGGACTGAGACTGTGATTGCTATACTCTCTGATGTCTTTCTAGAATAAGCTTAAAATAATGACGTACTGAATGAATGATGTTTGTGTGTCTTGCCTGCCTTCCCCTGTATACCTCGTTTTCTCAACCCTAAACCCAGGGCAGAACCAAATGATTGTCTCTGTGCTCCCAGCTTTCAACACCGGACCCATGTCCAGGAGGTATCACTAAATGCTGCTACCACTGAATCCCCTCTGGGTCTCCATTTTCCCAGGTGAAGTGTGGCTTCCTCAACCATGGCAAAATAATTGCCTCATATTGTCTCTTGCCAAAGTCATGAAGAAAATTACCCATTCTCACTCTTGCCTGTCAAATGCCCTTTTAGATTCTGCCAAGGAGTCCAACCTCTTCCACATTCCTTTACAACCTGTTGGCCAAGAGGTTATGATTTATGTGCACTAACTCAATGGGTGACTAGATCTGTTCAACTACAGGTTCAAAGCAGCAATGGCCTGAGAAATACATAAACTCTTCTAATTCCTTAAAGCTTCAGGTTTAAGGTTAGAGGGAGAGAGTTGGTTCAGATTCTCTTATGGATGAGGCATCACCAAACCAGCTGCTGAGAGCACTAAAAGAAACATCACAAC
This sequence comes from Tarsius wallacei, assembly GCA_963574415.1. Taxonomy (NCBI): domain Eukaryota; kingdom Metazoa; phylum Chordata; class Mammalia; order Primates; family Tarsiidae; genus Tarsius; species Tarsius wallacei. The sequence goes on along the minus strand of CAUYQG010067295.1, from coordinate 21,463 downwards.
AAAAATATTGTCATTTAAAATAGAGAGTGGTGACACTTGAGGTAAATGCAGTCCCTGAAAGACACCTGGAAGTGTGATATACTCTGACAGACCCTGAGAATCCTAAAGAGACACTGATAAAATCATGGAAAGTCACAATACTCTTTGACTGGTCTTAAGAGGTCGTGGCAAGGAAAGATTGTCAGGCTCAAAAAGACTCCAAAATGTGATGATTGATCAAAATTCAAGACAAGACTTCATAAAAATTATAGTCCCAGAGCTTGCTTCAGAGAACCTGAGAATGAGTAACAAATGCAAGAGATAATAAAACAGCCCAAGGTGAATTGACAGGTAGTGACAGGGAAAGGGAATAAAGTTGGGCTTCAGAACAAGGCCTTTATAAAATCTACATCAGTGTCCCCATTTTCCTTAAGATAAAACCCAACCACTCTACCATGACCCTCAGAATCTGCCCCTTATTTCCAACTTCAACCTCTTCTCATTCATGTTCTGCCAAACTCTATGTCGAGAGCACTTAGAGCTCTCCTGGCTCAAGGCCTCAGAACATTTCGTCACTTTCATCAGGAACACTCTTCTACTCCTCTTGCCTTTCACGTGACTGATTCCCCTCCCATTTCCCAGGGCTCAGTCTATAAGTCACTTTCTTCTGGAAGCCTTGCTTGACTCCTCTAGTCTGAGCCTGATGCCTTTCTCCATATTCAGTTTTCATTATCACACCGGTGAGAAGCAGCAAAAGACAACAATGAAAGGATCTAAGAAATGGTACTAGGACACAAAAAGACCTGAAAATCAGTTACCTCCTGCGGGAGAAATCAGAAACTGAGGTAGAAGATGACAGGACGTCAAGATCAATGGCAGGTAGGGAGAGTTGGGGAAACAATGTAGGATGGAAAAGCCTTTAAGAGAAGGACAGAGGCAGTGACAGGTGGAAAATCAGAGATAATGCATGCTGAAAATCATGAAGCAGTACTGTCAAAGCCATATTTCAACGAAAGTGCAACGGGGCATGTCTGCCATTGACAGGGAAGGTGGGCACTTCTAGGAGTGAGTGTGTTTATGTGTATGTGCGTTTTGGGGCGGGAGGTGGTGCTGCAGGGTCAACACATTGACAGAGAAAGCACCCATGTCATTTGCTCTTCAGAAGCCCGAGCTCTTGATCTTTTCCTTCAGCCTGGCTGAACTCCACCTTCTCACCCTGCAGTGATCTCTTGTGGAACTTCGATGTTGTTCCCAGATCTCCAAGTTTCCATGTTTCTTAAAGCTTAGAATTCCAGAAAAGAGAAAGCATATTTAAAGGTAATTCTGAGAAAGTTCCAGGAAGTATGCTTATTAGCTTGAACTAATCACACTGGCCAGAATAACTGGAGTATGTCTTGAATGGCCATTTCTGGACCATGACACCCTCTCCAGGCTTTGATGGGGGAAGATGTTCAACCCCTATGCCCAAGTAACATATCCAACGTGATACAGAGGTTCTTGTTCACAGTCTTTTCACCATTGCTTGTTTTGCCTTTTCAGTGCTCTCAAGCTTGCAAAGGTCCATGTGAGAATTTAGAACTTTAAAATTAAGTCAGAAAGAACCCTGTACAGCTCTGAGAAAGACCTAGGTAAGTGTAAACAATAACAAATAAATGCTCTCCCTTCTGCACTAGTTCATGCACTAATAAGCAGTCTTTTCTCTCTTTTTTAAAACTGTCCATCCCTTTGGGGTCTGAGTTTGATTTTTATTAACTTTCTTTCTCCTCCATAGTTCTCCTCTCATACAGAGCCAGGAGAATTATAGGCAAGTGGCCAAGTGCCAGAACAGCTTCAGAGAGATCCACTGATTGAAGGGACACATCTCAGGCCTCACGGTTGGACTTGGCCACCTGGTGTGTTGGGTGACCTTGGGCCAGCCACTTAACCTCTCTGGCTTTTTCTGTTCTCTGCTTCTGGAGAAGAACTAATCCATTTTTACTGTCTCCCTGCATGTAGCATAGAGACTAGAGACATAGTAGATGGCAGGAAGTCTGGCTGCATGCCAGATAGATGATTTGCGTACTCTTAAATGACTGGTTTTTTTCACCTGCGCTCACCTAGTGCCCTGATTCTCCCTGTTCCTGCCGTCCTCAGGTAATGAGCTGCCATTTCTGGCTCGTGAGATATTCAGTGAAGTAAATCCTCTCCGAGCTTACATGTGGGTGGGGATAGGAGGGCAGGAGAAAGTAAGTGAAAAAAAGGAATAAAGTCTTTGGAAAATGCAAAAGCTTCATTTCAGTTTGCAAGTAAATCTTAGCCCAAAAAGAGTATTTATTTATTTACTTATTTATTGTCCAGAAATGCTAAGAAGATGTTACTATGATTGGATTGAGTTTCCTGTACTGTTCATTCTGTTTCAGGAGCCAAATTAGCAGAGATCAGACCGACATGAGGGATCTCCAGGAAACTTTCTGCATATTCTATGATGACTTGAATAATTTATCCCCAGATAACTAAAAGCAACAGAAGTTTAACATAAAGAAAAATAATTTGCTTCCAAGTCAAAGGCAATTATTAATTAATTTGTTCAGCAGCACCTAGATTAGGTCATTTATTCATTTAACAAATACATACAAGGGAGGACTCCCCAAAATAAACAGAATTTTTTTTTGGAGGGTTGATCCCTTGTAGTACAGGCTTCTGCCAGGTAAGTATTCTAGGAACCCATGGGCATTATTGTACTTTGGATTCAGTGATTTTTTTTTTTTTTGAGATTCTTTCAACACGTTTGCCCATTTCATGATGGATAATTTAGGAGTACTCCTGACTACACTGCATTGAGTGTTGATCAGTTTTTGACCAAAAACAGCATAACCCCTATTCACTCTATCTCACCCCAGTGACGTTTTCTGTTTCTCCAGAAGAAAAAGTCCTCCAATTGAAATGTTTTGCTGATGTGGAAGAGGTGAAACAAAAAAGAGCAGAATCACTACAAGGCATCAACATTGAAGAGTTCAAAAACTACTTTGAGTAACGGAGAAAACATCTTGGTAGGTATACTTGTATCAAATGAAAAGGATTTTGAAGGTGACAGAAGTTTAAACATGAAAGAATAAATACACAATTTTTAAATAAATAAATTCCTGATTATTTTTTATCCCCTTTTGTATGTATTGAGTGTCTTCCATTTTGACTCTTTTAGCCATAAGGAACAAATACCACAATAAACAAAGTAAATAAAATGTCTTCTGTCATAGTGCTTGAATTCTAGAAGAGATAAACGGTAAACAATCATCAGATAAATTGAAAGGATAATTTCTTACAGTGGTAAGTGCTGTTTAAAAAAAAATACAACAGGTGGAGAGCGGTTATAGTGGAAAGCAATTTCAATATGGTGACCAGCCTTCCCTTCTCAAGGAGATGGCATGTGAAATGAGAGTGGAAACATAAGAAACATTGGGCAGTTCAGAGAAAAAGTGGAATCTACAGCTAATAAGGAATCTCACTTTCTAGTTTATCTCCATCATTAAAAAAATATTCTCAGCTGGGCATAATGGCTCATTTCTATAATTCCAGAACTTTGGGAGGCTGAAGTGAAGGATCACTTGAGCTCTAGACCAGCCTGGGTAACATAGTGAGACCCTATCACTATAATATAAACAAACAAACAAACAAATAAATAAATGGTAGTGCGCTCCTGTAGTCCCAGCTACATGGAAGGCTGAGGTGGAAGGATTGCCTGAGCACAGGAAATTGAGGCTGCAGTGAGCTATGATTATGCCGTTGCACTCCAACCTGGGTGACAGATGAGACCCTGACTCAAAAATAAGCAAACAAACAAACAAATAAAGCTCTCCTGGCTTATCCAACTCTGCAGAGCCTAGGTGAGTTCAATTTTTGTGAACTTTCTCTTTTATATATAGCATCTCGTGCAGAGCTGGATTAGTATCTTCTGGCTTTTGTGCAAGTTTGGGGCACAGCTACCAGGCATGGCGAAGGGTTACTCAGTTAGTGCAAAAACTGCACGATGGAAATAATCTTTCCATAAGATAGAAAGAAGTTTACTTTGAGAAATAAAATGAAGCTTAGCGCATGAAGGAAAGGCTGAAAATAGATAGGCCCGGAGACTGAGAAGGGGCCAGCTTTTGGAGTAGTATCTCTTTCCTAAGATAGTGTCTTCTATTTTTACTTACTGAAAGATCACTGAGGCCAGTGCTCTGTGGGATGGGTCATCACACACTTATATATTACTTTATGGTTTGTAAAATACTTTCCTGATGTCATCTTCAACTATATCACAAGGAGAGGAGAGCCGCTATTCTCATCTCATAATTAATGAAACTAAAGCCCCAGGAGGAAGAGAGGTTTGGTAAAGCATTCAAATTCAGGGTTCTGGCCCAAATTCCAGCTCATCCACTGTGTCATGCAGGCTTTAACATTTACTAGTAACAGCTGGGTGCTGTGGCTCACACCTGTAATCTTAGCACTTTGGGAGACTGAAGAGGGAGAATCACTTGAGACTAGGAGTTTGAAACCCACCTGGGCAATATAACAACACTCCAAGTCTACGAAAAATGTTTGAACATTATCTAGATGTGATGGCACCCACCTGTAGTCCCAGCTACTGGGGAGGCTGAGGTGGGAGGATGGCTTGAGCCCAGGAGTTTGAGGATGCAGTGAGCTAGGATAGCACCTCTCCACTCCTACCTGGGCAACAGAGTGAGACCTTATCTATAAAAATTAATTAATTAATTAATTTAATTTCACTAATTAGCAGTTAGTGCAGTTGCTCTCTGATGGCAGAAGAGGCAAGCACAGTCAAACACAGCACTCTTTCCTACTGAACCTGGACCCTGCCCAGTGTGTTATTTTACTCATGCTGCTCCAGGCATCCACTACCGGTGAATTGGGAATAGCCCTAAAATAAAACTTATTTTCAATCTTGGGTCACATGATTCCTAAAGTCTATTCTAACTTTAAGTTATTTTATATTGAATTGTGTAGCCTCTAGAAATTAGATTTGATCCAACTGAAAGTCATTAGAAGCCTATGATAGCCTAGGCACCCTCTCTTCATCGTGTGAGCAAAACATGTTTCCTAGAGTTTTGTGCTCACAGCTTGGTAGAAGTGACAGGTAGACACACAAGTAACTGAATGGATGTCTAGTGTTGAGGTATTACACAATGTTATGGAAGATAGAGGAGGCAGAAGGTAATGTTCACTGGAGATAGAGACGGTGCTAGATAAAAACAAATCTGGGATCCTTGCAGAGAGTATGTACTTTGAGTGGAATTTCAAGTGGAAGAAATGGAGAAAAAAAACAAAACAAACATTTTCAGCATTGAAAATCACTTGAAAAAGGCATCAAGGCCTAAAGAGGGTTGGGTGAATTAGAATGTAAACTTCTTGAAGGCAGACTGCAGGTTTCTATTCTGGATGCCATAAAGGGTGGGCAGGGGCCAAATAGAAAGGCAACCAGTGTGTTGATTGAAGAATATAAAAGATCACAAAAAAGGAACTATGTGACAGGATAAATATGTTTATTTGCTTCTTTCCAGTAACCATTTTGTAGTAAATATCATCATGTAGTGAACCTCAAAGATATACATTAACTTTTTTTTAAAATCCCAAGGGGCAAAAGAAAATAATGCTTATCCCTAGCAGTTTGCAATTGAAAGAGAGAGTGGAGAAATGTTTTGGATATCAGAAAATCTGAGTTCTCCCGAGAGCTCAGGTTCCAAGGTTGGAAGTTTTGTCTGAAGTGCCAATCCTGATGAACCTGGGGCAGTGTGCTACAAAGATGCTTTCAGACACAAATGGCTCAAGGCATTAGCAAGGACTGTCTTGAGTGGAGGCTGAAGCAGGCACATGAGAGTCGTACATGTGTCCCCCCAGATAGGCCCATTTCCAAGATCCCTGTGGACTCTACACTCCAGTGATTCCTTTGATAACCCTGTGGTAAATCTTAACCCAGAAGACAGCAGGTTGGGGAAATGAGCTAATTTATTCACGTCAATAGGAAAAGAGACACACACAATATTGGCAAAAGGAAAGGAAAACTCCCGGTTTCTCTCTTTTATTTTGAAATGCATCTTGAAAAATTTTCAGCTTCAGCATCCTCAGTTCCTGGCCATCAGCCATGGTAAAATCAGTCCCTTTTGGTCCATTACAAATTAAATAATCATAACTCTATTCATCAGGAAAATATACCCAGAAGGGATGCATAAGTCAACAATTAGTGTTAATGCTCAGAACCTTTCATTGACTGACTCTGAGGGCTTCACTTGTGCATCTACAGGGGTGGACAGACACGGCCTGCTGTCGCCTGACTCTGTACTTCAGAGTAATGACTCTTCAAGTGGCTGCACTAAGAAGAGACATCTTCCTGATCTCATCCCTGGCATAAACTAGAAGGCCTGTTCATACTCATGGAAGGAAGAGTGTCCATAGGTCACTGCACCAGACAGCTTAGTACACATCACAGTGCCTGACCTACTGCAAGGAGTAGGAAGAGGCCTCCCGGCACACACCATTGTGGGGACTTCCCTGCTTTCTATGCATCTGTGAGAATAAGAGTTTGGTTGGGCTGGACTGGGTCTAATAATCTGTGAAATGAAATGTGAGGAACCATAGAATTCTGCTCAGGTTTCTAGTCATAGGAGTGGAGTGATTTTCCAGGTGATGTTCACATGGGTTCTAGATAGCCAGAGGCTTCTGATGCTGGGCTAAGAGTCCACAGCTAGCAGTGCCCCTGTTTTTTTGTCACTCTTCATGTCTGCTTTGTAACATGTTCATAATGCTGCCTTTATTGCATCTCAGCTAACACCCTCTTCTTTAGCAACTAAGCCAGAGTCCTTTGGCTGTTAATGTGATTTGCTCTCTAAGAAGCTTTTTTGCTTTAAAAAAAAAAAAAAAAAGACACCTCAGCCTGTATTTATCCTTACCAGCTCTTTACACTTTTTTTCCCCAGCATGTTTGTGTCAGGAGTTTAAATCTGAGTTATAAATGAAGTTTTGTGGCCTGTTTACTTTTTTTAAAAAATCAAAATGTGTTTTGTTTTCATCTAATGTCATATTTTTCAGATACTTTTGTGTATTTAATACTGTGTGCCTTGAGGTAAATGGGGAAAGGGCATAACTGTGGTACATCTCGTCTCTCAAATTTCCATTAATGAAGTCATAGGTTTGTTTAAAATCATCTCTTCATCTATCTATCTGAATGAGACTTTGGTGACTCATTTGATTCAATAATTTTTATATATTTGGGAAAACCAAGGCTCAGAGAGCAAAAGTGACTTACCCAAGGGATAACACGGGTACGATCTAGTTCTGATTTGTAGTTCAGGACTTTTTTAGATGTATCCCTCCACAATGCCCTGCGCTGTGCTGGGAAGAGTAAGGAAGAGTTCATCAGTGCAAGTTAATGCAGGGTAACTAGGGAATAAGTGAGTCATTTATTTGCTATATTTCCTGCTTCTTTCAATATACATTTTAAAGACTCCCTACTATTTGCGAAGTGTGAAAAAAAATAAAACCAGTTACTGCCATCTGCCAGTTCACTTCCCGGTTGGAGAGAGAGATACACACACGCCTAGTTTACATACAGTTTAGAATTTTGGTAAGTGCTGCAAACATAATAAATAAAATGAAGCATGTGTTTGAAGGTCAGTGTTTAATTGTGCTTGGTCATATTAGCAAGTTTCTTACAGTTTAGAACTTAGAGTGGATGAGGAAGAGGCAGTCCACGAAAAGGGACAAGCAGATTAACATATGTGTAAAAGGCCTACAAATATCTTTTGCAGAATATACCAGCATCAAAGATAAAAATGTATCCATCCCACTTATGACCCTCCGCGTCCCATTTAAGCTTTCATTGGTTTTCCTTGAAGCGTACATGGTTGCAGTGCTAGCTATGGCCACATGATGGCGGCGCAAGGCCACAAAAGGGTTGCGCAACAGTTTAAGTATTTTTTTGAAGAATGTATTTCCAAAAAAACGCCAGTAAAGAAGGATGCCCCAGACCGGAGGTCAGAGCTGCTTGGAGGGGCTTCCGGAAGGACAGTAGCCTTCAGAACTACAAAGGCAGGGACCATTATTCTGCATCTCTGGTCTGTTCAGAATCTCTGGAAATAATTTAGACGCACAAAAAGAAAGAAGTCCTTTTGAATTATACCCATTCTAATAAATAAGTAGGCTTTTAATATCCCGTTCCCCAGTTTCCTCAAATGTTTTTATTCTCTGTCTGGTTTGTGTCTGTGGTGGTTGGGGAGCGTGGCTTGCTGTTGAGGAAAATGAGAGGTAGTTATCCAATGCATCGATGAGGAAAGAAAATCGTTACCAGGTCCCTGAGAAGATCCACAGAAAGAGACAGGGCTGTCTTCCAAAATCCCTTCCACCTGGATTTACCTTGCTCAGGCCACCTCCTAGGTGTTTTGCTCATCTGTAAAGTGTAAGAGGGGAGTGAGTGATCGCGCCTGTGTTTGTAATTGTGTGTGTAGTGGAGGGATTATGATGAAGGTGGTTGTGCTGGCACAGACCATACCTCAGATCATTTTGGCTCTGCATGGGATCTGGAACAGAGAAAGAGGAAGAGACTAAGGGAGAGAGAGAATGAATTCCCAGAAGATTCCTCGTGTAAGGGAAATGATTTGATTGAATCTCTGGCAAAGTGTGAACTTCAGATTCAATTATTTTAACCCCTGTTCTTCTCTGACTCCTCACCCCCCTACCCTCTCTGTGTGTGTCTGTCTTCCGAGCTGCTGCTTGTCTTCTCTTTCTACCCCAATCCTCTTCTCTGTTGCTTTGAAATGGCAACTTTGTGGGGGAGAAAGAGGGACTGGGGTCAGAATCTACAGCCCTCCTTGGCTACGATACTGCCACCGCAAAGCTTGAACAACTACCATATTAGTGTAGGAAAGGGATTGAAGTAGCGGGAAATGGTGGGGGGGGGGATAGCTGGGATTGACGGTAGTCGATATCCACCTGGGAAAGGGGGGCCACACCTCATCAATAAGGGTACTTGCACAATGAACGTTTGTATACCTAACCCTGAATTGTACCCCACAATTTCAAAATAAAAATTAAAAAAAAAAAAAGACTCTACAGCCCTCTCACCCCTCAAGAAGAGGGGAAAATAATGCTGGAAGAATCCCTGCTGTGTGTGTGTGGTAGGGAGTGGCAGAAGAGGTGATGTTGGGAGAGAAGGAAAAAACATAGATAAGCCCCCACACCCAGAAGGCTGCTGTCCACGAGAAATCCTGCTTTACGCCCACAGAGGAGAAAAAGAAGGACAGTGTCCAGGAAGGAGCTGGGAATGGGTGGGGTTGATAAGACAGGGTGTTTGCGTGTGTGGAAATTGTAGCTCTTCTCCAGTTTTTATTTTACAAAAGCAGGACTTCTCAATTTTTAAGTCATAATCAATTTCCAGAAATCGTTTATTTCCAAACATTACCAGTCAAATTCCCCATTCCTCTCTGCCTTTAGAATTTGAGTGAAATTGATTTGTATTCTTAATTTTAAAGGGAAATATAAAGACTGTTCAAGAGTTCCTCTGGGTTGGAAACTCCGGACATCAGCCTCTGTCTCCTCCCCTTCTCTCGCAGTCCCCTCCGTACCAGGGAGGGTCCCAGGGATGGAACGCCAAGATAGTCATTTGAATCTGATTTTCTCTTTACTATTTATAATGCAACATAAAAAAAAATTTCTTTTCCAGAAGTTGATATTTGCAAAGACCATTTTCAAAGAGATACAAGTCAGAGAGTCTGCGTGGGTGGGATTTGAGAAAGAATGTGTTGGGTTTTTTTTTCCTGTTATCATTATTTACTAACCTTTTATTCAAGGACTGTGATGGAAGATCGACAAAACAACTCTCCTCCCGTAATCAATTATAGCTGGAAGACAATAGATAGCTATTCAACATTTCTTTCGTGTTCTGGGAAAAATGGATGTATCGACTGCCTTTAAAGTTGGGGTCTTCCAATAGACACTGGGAGGGCTGTTGTAATTGGTTCTTTTAATCCCATAATCTTTACAAGCTTGGCATAGATGAACATAACAAAACTAACAGTAAAAACAATAATTTACTTTGGTATTTGCTGTTAGAGCTTATAAAACAATGGTACAGACGTTACAAAATGGAATTCTTTCAGCTGCCCTGTGAAGTGTTTATTATTCTCCCCCATTTCATCAATGAGACGATTGTGGCTCAGAGAGCCTGAACTTGGGCCAGTCTTCCTTTCATGACACCCTGCACATCAAGGGACAGCCTAACACATCCTCTTTCTGCAGACATACAGACCAAGTCGAAGAGAGATGGGACACATTCAAGCAAGGGTGAGGCAGGATGGATACAATGTGCCTGGAGATGCTATAGCCAGGCGACCTGGAGCAGAGAATTCATCTTGAAACGGATCTTTCAAGTTCTGACTTCACTCTTATTAGATCAAAAGCTGTGCATATATCAATTAACTTCTCTAAACCATTTCTCCTTCTATACAATGGGGATCATGGTGTCCATTTCTTGAGAAGATGAGATGGTGCATGTAAAGTGCTTCGTGTGGATTTAACACATGCTAGTTGTTATGATGTCAGATAATATCTACATGGATCATTGATTCCTAGGCCTTCTTTAAGCCATTATCAGGCACAAGTGAAAGAGAAATCACATTATTTACCAATCGCTGCATAACAAACTACCACAAAATGTAGCAGCTTAAAACAACAATAATAAACATCCCTCCTCCTCCACAGTTTCTATGGATTGGAATTTCAGGAGAACCTTAGGGATGATTTTGGCTCAGCATCTCAGCAGATTGCAGCCAAGATGTTGGCCTGGGCTGTAGACATCTGAAGGCTTGACTGAGGCTGGAGAATCTGCTTCCAACATGGCTCAACTGAAAGGTGGATGGTGACTGTTGTGAGAAACCTCAGTTCCTCGTCTTTTGGATTTCTCCATGGGGTTACTTGGGTTCCTTCACAATAAGGTGACTGGCTTCTTCCAGAGAGAGTCATGCCAGAGAGCCAGGTGGAGGCTGCAATGTCACATATGACTACCCTTAGAAGTCACAACATCTTCACAGTACCTTATGGGTTACTTTGGTCAGCTCTGTCCAATATGGAAGCCATCTATACAGGGGCATGCATGTCAGTAGACTAGAATCCTTGGGGGTCATGTTGGAAGCTGGCTACCACAAAGCCCATTCCTATAAACTCGGGACTAGCAGTTTTGTACTTGCAGTTTGTTTCAGGAAGGCCTCAGTTCTTTTAGTTAGGTGGTAATAATGTGGTAGCTGTTGGCAACAACCCTTCACAGAACAAGGGGTGAGCTTCAGAAAATGTTGCGTGGACCTGCCAGTAAAAGTGTGAGACAGGTAAGCAACCACACAGATTGAATCACTGAGAACCAGAGAGTTTAAATGACCTGCCGACCTAATGTCTAATCTGGCTCTCCTTCTGCTGGCTTATCCTGAGAACCTGAGCATTCTAGCCTACCACAAAAGAAGAATTCCACTGCCATTGTCCAAGGCAGTGCTTTCTTGCCTAAGGTGAGTCCTAAGAATCAAGGGGCCCTTGTTGAGTTTATAGATCTTCTAAAAATCTCTCTTGTAGGGATTTTGGCTCATGAGGCTTGGAGTGAAGGCTGGAAATCTTTGTTTCTAACCATCATCCCAGGTCATTTTTTTGAGACTGGGTTTCACTCTGTTGCCTAGGCTGGAGTGTAGTGGCACAATCACGGCTCACCGCAGCCTCGAATTCCTACTCTCAAGTAATTCTCCTGCCTCGGCCTTCCAAGTTAACTGGGACTACAGGAGCACATCACCATGCCTGACTAATTTTTCCATTGTTGTAGAGATGGGATCTTGCTTTGTTACCCAGGCTGGTCTCAAACGCCTAACCTCAAGCGATCCTCCCACCTCACCTCTCAAAGTGCGGGGAGGACAGGCATGAGTCACCACATCTGGCCTCTAGGTGACCTAAGAAGGTCTAAGGTACTTTACTCAAGAGCTGATAGAAGGATAAGGGACCTGAGTCCCTCTCCCAGGCACAGCATGTGTGCATGGACTCTGCTCACCACCTCTGGTCTCACAGCCTTTGCTATTCTCCTGCCACCTTCTGCCCTGGCTCTTCTGCTTCCCGTGTTGCATGTGTGCATTTATGAGCATCTAATCCTACTCCCCCTCACTGCCAGCACCAAATTAACAACCCACAAAAACACATATAAAATGTTTGCATGTTTCGTCTGTTTGGACAAGCAGGGGGTTCCCTGGGTGTTTGGAGATAATTTCTTGGTTAAATTATATTTTTTCCTTTTATGTTTGAAAACAAACAAACAAACAAATTGGCTTTTTTACAGTCGTCTCCTCTCTCCCTCCTCATTTCCTGCTGTGGAGACAAATCTCCTACTTAAAAAAAATATATCCCCAGCACACTCATAATCAGTCTGTTTATAAACCAACATTTTCAGCCCAAAGTATTGCATAGAGAGGAAATAAGTAACGGGGAAGTTCTTTGTTTAACCACAGAATATTTCCCTAGATTTCCACTGTCTGAGAGTGACCTCTTGGATTTTAAAATAAGCAACATCCAGCCGGGCTCAGTGTCTCAGCCTGTAATCCCGCGCCTTGGGAGGCTGAGGTGAGTGTATTGCCTGAGCCCGCGGGTTTGAGACCCACCTGGGCAACTTGGTGAGACCTCATCTCTACAATAAATTAAAAAAAAAAAATTAGCCGGGTGTGGTAGCGCGCGCCTGTAGTTCCAGCTACTTGGAAGGCTGAGGCGGAAGGATCGCCGGAGCCCAGCAGGTCGAGGCTGCGGTGGCCTGGAGCGGCCACTGCACTCTAGTCTGGGCGAGAGTGAGACTCCAACTCAAAAAAAAAAAATTAAGCAACATCCATGCCACAAAAAAGTTGTGAGGTTTATTGACACACCATTTCTATGCTCTTATATTAACTATGTCTTAACTGTGTGTCCTTTTTTAGAAAGACAAGCAAAACTGATGTGGATTCAGCCCTCAACTAGTCTGGTAGGAGAAAGCTAAGAGAGATATCATTTAAATGAAGAAAGGAGGTGAAAAGTGTCTTAGGAGAATCAAACATAAAGTGACCATGATGAAATCTCAAAAAAGTGGAAACTTTTCAGGGCACACTCACAGAAGGCAATGAACACAGAAGTTTAGGGCATGAGGATCTGGGGCTAGATCACAAGATTCCAAGTCCAGTAACCATTCCAGCCCTCAGTTGCTTCTTTAAAATGGGGATAATAATAGTATTCACTTTAGGGCTGTTAAAAGATCTCAGTGAGTTGATGTAAATAAAGTACCTAATTGGTGTCTAGTATGCAGCATGAGCTAAAAAAATGTTAATTGTTTTTGAGCTTAGCTTTGAAGATGGGTGAGATTTGAACATATATAAATCGAGGTGGGCAGGGACATCATTCCAGGCTGAGAAAATAATGAGTGAAAACCCAAAAGATTGTTTGGGAAGGAGGAAGGTGATTGTGAGACATCTCTGGGATTAGAAGAAGTGGGTGAGTAGGCAGTAGAGGAAGATCAAGTGGAAGGATATATTGAGCTCCTATCTTCCTTTTTTTTGATGGCCTACTTGCTTCACTGATGAAGCTAATATAGTAAAATGTTAATTATACAATGAATCCTGGTGGGGATTATATGGTGGTCAGTAGAATTATTTCAACTTTTCTTTAGAGAGGAAATATTTACGCTAAGATAGTGGGGACTTGTATTTCTCTTTTTCACTTTGCTAAATATATGATCTCAACATCTGTTTCTAGTAAAATGCCCTCCAGCCTGACAACAAAAATTGTCCAAGGCTATGAGGCATTAATACTGTTACCCTAGCAGCTGGGAGACAGCTTTTCACAAGATTTTTAAAAATGTAAAATTGATAAGTTATTTGCCTTGTTTGATGACCATCTAATTCTTTCTTTCTTTCTCCTTTTAGTTACAGAGAAGCAATCTTTCAATAATGAAACAGCTCATACACAGTGATACAGTATCAAGTCCATCTTTTTCCTATGTCAAGTGCAGGTTGCCCTTGCAATTGGTCAAGAACCTCAGTCGACAGAGGGCAAATTTTTTTAAGGATATTGGCTCAGTTGGGCCCTGTAAACTTCAGTAATTATTTTCTGATGTGCAAGGCATGGGATTTTGGAAAGAGAACTTACCTGGTGAGGATCATGGAGAATGGGGTATGTTCTGTCTGGTAAACGGGGAGCAGGAAAAAAACTCAGGGGAAATGAGCGTTTCTGATAAAGAGTTTTAGGGTAGATGACTGGAGCACAAGAAATATCAACTCTGTACTTTTGTCTCCACAGGAAATCCTATAGTAAAGTCTGATAAAAAAGCAATGTTGGGTGTGACTGAATTTCTGGAAGAATAATACAGAGAACCCAAAGGCAGATCCTGAATGCTTGAGAGAGCAAGTTTATATCTAGTGCCACAAACAATAGCTTCTTTGACACACATGACAACACTGTGAGTTGGGATATAGATGAGGAAACTGGGGACTAGAGAGTTAAAATGAGTTGCTTGTGGTCATACAACTGGTAAATGACAGAGCCAGGCTCTATCCCTGAACCGTGGGATGCTAAATGTGTGCTCTAGAAGTCTGTATCACCCTTGTGGTTGATGCAGCAGCCCAGCCTCATTCATTCTTGTGTCTTCTATCTTCAGTACAAACCTTGGAACAGAGTACCTTTTCAGTGCTTGTTTGTTGAGTGAATGTTTTAAGGGCTTCCTTGTTTCCTAAATATAGCATGTAGATGTGTTGGTTTTATGAAGATGACAACTACTTAAACAACACCAAGTCTGGTTGGTGGAGTGTTGTTGGGCATTAACATACCAGAGGGTGCATGGTTCTAAGTCAACCCACTTGATGACTGGTGACTATCCAAGGTGTCATTGGTGGATTTATAAGCAATTTGGGAAAGCCACGGAAATGGATCCAAACATTTACTTTTAAAACTGTTTGTGGATTAAAGTGTATATGTGGCACATATTGCCAAACCCTTTAATAAATACATTGGCCCAGAGTCATGGCTGTACCTTCCAAGTAACAGCCTGTCCTCACAAACTGTGCACCTAATTAGACTCTGATAATCTGTATAAATTAGCATTTGCTAGTGATAAATATCACACACCAAGCCTTAAATAATACATTAGATTTAATTGAATAAATGCATACATTATAGCCTTATAATGCATATTTACCATAATGAGTTATTTTCCATGCACAAACAAACAGCAATTCTTATAAATCAGGTGGGGCAATTGTGCTATTAAAACTCCAGTCTGTGAGAAAGGTCTCAGTGCTGGTCAGGTAAAAGAAAGAAAAATTCTTTTTCTTGACTCTGTTGGATGAGTTTGCTCTTTGGGAACTTCCCTATCTTTGATTTGGTTTTTTTTGCAGTGATTTCAAGGTCTACACCCATCTCCCCACTCCCCAAATTTGGATTTGAATCTCAAATCTGCTACTGACTAACTCTGTAGTCTCTAACAAGTCACTTGTATTCTTTATGCCTAGTTGTCTGTATCAGTTCAGAGGGAGAATAATAATATTCATCTTACCAATTTGGGACACTAAGTATTGTTACATATAATGCATTTTACCCGGTGGCTAATTCATAGAAGGTGCTTGGTAAATGCAAGCTATTATCACTATAAAACATATTTTAAAACTTGTTTTCTGTTACCACATTCAATCATCAAGAGAAATATGTGAAGGCAAGGCAGATATTACTGTGACCAATTTTAAAAATAAAAAAAACCACCTCAGAAATTAAATTACTTGTTTATCTATTCAACAAATAATTACTGATCATACAATGCTTAGTGTTGGAGCCACAATGATAAAAAGACCTGGCCCCTTCCTACCTTGGTGAACTTACAGTATAGTGGGGTAGGGGAGGGTATTAGGAAATTATAAATAATAATTCTTTTATTGTCATAGTGAAAGTGTACACAAAATGCAAGGTTAGATCTTGGAAACAGCATCCGAGCCTCCAAGTCATCCTCAGAAAGCCAAGGAAGTTCTTAAAGAGATGAACAGAGTTGAGTGGAAATGTGGAAGAGAAAAAGTTTGATTGGGGCTTGTAACTGTGAATGCTTTTCAGGAAGAGGGAATAGTCAGATCTCTAGAGAGAAAGTGGCTACATGAGGAGTCAAGGCCAGTTTGGGTTACAAAATGATTACAAAAAATGTCAACATATCTAAAGAAGCGTTTCTCACCTTTCGCACTATTGACATTTGGAGCCAGCTCTATCTTAGTTAGGGGAGCTTATTGTAGGACATTTAGCAGTGTCCCTAACTTCTACTCACTAGAATCTAGTGCCTGTTGCATCCTCTTCCACCCTCAGGTTGTGACAATCAAAATGTCTCCATATATTGCCAAATGTCCCTGAGCCAGGAGGCACCATCTTCTGCCATTGAGATTCACTGATCTAGAGTGTTGATTGTGAGGAAGAGTCATAAAAGATGAGGTTGAAGAGAAAGCCAGGTTGTGGTGAACTTCTGTTTCCCTTCTAGCTGACTGGGAACATTCTTATAAGCACATCAGGGAATCCTCTTATTATAACTTACATAGAATCCACATTTTCCCCCTTCACCAGCCTGTGATTTCATTAACAGTATTAATTCAAGTTGCACTAGCTCCCAGACTTCACCAGCTGACATAGGACCTTTGCATTTTCTTCCCTCCTTCAAAACTCCCTCTCCTCCCATCCCCTTAAGAGTGTTTTTGTTGGTGTTGGTGTTGGTGGTTTTGTTTTGTTTTGTCCCTAGAAGTTTTTCACTTAAGCTTGTGGACACAGTTTGTTCCTACAGCTTCCCCTGTTCCCTTGGAAACTTTTGCTGTGTTGGACAGGAAAATTTCTCACAAATGAACACAAAGGCATTGGTGGGATAAGTCTTACAAAGCCATGTTCTTTCTGGTCCAATCTTAGAACCATAATGGACAACATGATCTGATCACCCAAAAGCATTTTCAGTGTAAATTTATCTTTACTTGCAATCTTCCAATATCATGATAGTAATGCCATACATGGGTCACATCCACACTCACTAATACCTCCCTTTTTCTCTTCTTCCCTTAGAGCCCATCAGTTTTCTGGCAAAATTCCTTTAAAAAACAAAAACAAAAAAATATATAAGAATCTAGCCGGGCTCGGTGGCTCAGCATGTAATCCCGCGCCTTGGGAGGCTGAGGTGAGTGAATTGCCTAAGCCCGCAGGTTTGAGACCCGCCTGGGCAACTTAGCGAGACCCCATCTCTACAATAAAACAAAAAAAAAAAAAAAAAAACAACTAGCCGGGCGTGGTAGCGCGCGCCTGTAGTTCCAGCTACTTGGAAGGCTGAGGCAGAAGGATCGCCGGAGCCCAGTGGGTCGAGGCTGCGGTGGCCGGGAGCGGCCACTGCACTCCAGTCTGGGTGATGGAGTAAGACTCCAATTCAAAAAAAAGAAAGTGGTGCAGTCATCTGAAAAGGCTGTAGGAAACTAGATTTGTACCGACCATGGATAGAGCAGCACTGTCTGGGGCAGTTCCCGATCACAGAAGCGTGAGGAAACAGGCAGCAACACCCAAATACAGATGGCTCCTGATAATTGACCATCTCCTTTCCAAGGGCCAAAAGTTATTTCCGGAACACAGCACAGAGCAAACCATCTGCTACAGTTCCAGAAGAGGCTACAGTTAGTCATACACGGAGAACACAGCAAATTAGGCCTAGCTTGCGTTTGGCCACCGAACCTACCAGAGGTCACCCAACCACCAGGCTGCCGTGGGGGTGGGGGAAAAAATGGAAATATCCCCAGGGGAAATGGGGTGCCTGTAGGAAGGAACCTGGGGGTACAGTGACAGAAAGAGGTCTTAGAGCCAGCCCTCCCTTGCCTGTTTGCCTTGGGGGCATACTGTCTTGCTGTCTTTTTCCAATCACCAGAGGGCTGTAACTTTTCCCCAAAAAGCATTTCAAGGAATCATCTCTCGCATTCACAGTTATAGGAGCAGACATGCCCCAAGAGATGGTTAGACAAGGCAAACGGACAAGGATCACAACACACAGCAGAAAACTGTTTGATTTTCCGAAGGCTTGACGGCAGTGAAGCTTTTCAGATCTTTTCGAACTTTTATCCCAGGTGTAAAATTCTGTTGTAAAATGCTTGGGAGGACGGAGTGACCTTTGTAAACACAAACCTTTCCTTAGTAGGGCAGACCTTTCATCTGGCCTCTCCCCTTGCTGACGATGTCCATCTCTGGCTGTTCCATTCCCTTCGCCTCTAGCGTGTCTTTGCACACTACCCATGCGAGGATGACCACAAAGGGATTTGTATTTCAAAATACAAAAGTGCATGCATGCCGAAGCAAGATAGCTTCATTCTAGATTTTCTGATTGTCTAATTTGAGGCAATGCTTTCGCCTCTACCATTCCCTTCCCTTTCCTTTCTGACCCTCTCTTCTCTGCTCGTACCCAGTACACCTACATCGTCTGCCTAGTAGATAATCCAGCTTTGGTGTCACCTTCAAATAAACACACACGTTCAAGCTCTTTGACTTCCTGAATATCTTATTAGGGTTATGGCTTCCATAGATATATCTCAAGTGACAAAATCATCTACCCACACCCTGCACCTCACATAACACCCCAGTCATCGGTTTCTGTCATCCCTGGTGTCTCTGGGGGTGGCCCTATGGCCCCTGATGAGCTCTCGTGGTCTCTGACTTGCATATCCCAACCCTCAATCACCTTTGAACAGTGACAGACCAGGACACAGGGTTCCAACCAGATGGCTCCATGACCATGGGGCCTCCTTTCCTATCCCCATGTCTCCCCTTCTCCCATGCCCATGCCCATCCTCAGGGCCAGTGGAGGGCTGGTCGGTGGGCTGCCCCTTCTCTTCCTACAAGCCAGTCTCATGGTAGGCCCCCCTCGCCCTCTCATTCCCTTCTCCGCAGAGATTCTGTTCTGCAGCTCATGCCAGAAATGCCACTCGAGCTCGTGTGATGCAGCCATCGGGTGCTTCAGAAAGTCCTAATGTAAAATTTTTCATTCGTCAAACCCTAACTCCCATTTGAGAAATGATGACCACTGGTCCAATACAGAAAATAATGAAAAGCTGCTCTTAGCACCTGTAAGTATAATTCTGATTTCATACTTGTTTTTTGGTTCCTTTTTGAGACAGAGTCTCACTCCGTTGCCCAGGCGGAGAACAGTGGCGTGATTAGGGCTCACGGCAGCCTCAACCTACTGGACTCAGGCAATCCTTCTACTGCAGCCTTCTGTATAGCTGGGACTACAGGCACCTGCCACCATGTCCGGCTGACTTTTGTACTTTTTTTGTAGAGATGAGGGCTCACTATGTTACCTAGGCTGGTCTCGAACTCCTGGCCTCAAGCCATCCTCCCGCCTCGGTCTCTCAGTGCTCTGGAATTACAGGTTTGAACCAGTCGAGAATCTTGGAAAAGTAGTAGACTGGGATTTAGGGGAAACACCCAAGCCATGACACCGAAGTGGTATCTCCTACTTGCAGAGAGGACAGAAACTGTTGGAAAGCACCAGCATCGGAGGTAACTACACAAGGGAACAGCAAGACCTTTTCATTCACTCACTAATACATTTACTCTTTTGCTTAACTCACATTTAGCTCATGTTAGGAGCCAGAATGTTCTGGGCTCTTGGGGAATGCAATGTAAGCAAGACATTCCCTCTGCCCTTCAGAGGTCCAATGAAGCAGGAAAGGTGGAGACAACTGTAAATCATTCTCTCTTTTTAATATGAAAATAATTGGCTGGGCACGGTGGCTCAGCGTGTAATCCCAGCACTTTGGGAGGCTGAGGCGAGTGGATTGCCTGAGCCCAGGGGTTCAAGACCAGTCTGGGCAACTTCGTAAGGCCTCGTCTCTACAGTAAACCACAAAAAACTAGCCGGGCATGGTGGTGTGTGTCTATAGCTCCTGCTACTTGGAAGGCTGAGGTGGAAGGATCGCCTAAGCCCAGCCGGTCGAGGATGCAGTAACAGTGAGTGTGCCACTGCACTCCAGTCTGGACAACAAAGAGTGAGGCTCCAACTCAAAAAAAAAAATAATCAAAATAATTTTAATCTTACTAAAAAGTTGCAAGTCTGATACAAAGACTTTTTCCCCTCAGTCAGTTGACACTAAGTTGCTGACCTGTTATCCCATCTGTATTAACCATGTTCTTTATTTTCTGTATTCTGATACTTTGACATCTGGAGACTTGCTGACTCTGGAGAGACTGGCCCTCCCAAGGTAGCCAATTCCTAGAAAGAATTTAAAACTTGAAGGATCATTACATTTAAAATATAAAAGAAAAAATCTTACTGGAAGCTCATCTTTCTTTTTTTTTTCTTTTTTTTTTTGAGTTGGAGTCTCACTCTGTCGCCCAGACTGGAGTGCAGCAGCCACTCCTGGCCACCGCAGCCTCGACCTGCTGGGCTCCGGCGACCCTTCCGCCTCAGCCTTCCGAGTAGCTGGACTACAGGCACGTGCTACCACGCCCGGCTAATTTTTTTATTTATTTATTGTAGAGATGAGGGCTCACCAATTTGCCCAGGCAGGTCTCGAACCCGCGGGCTCAGGCAATCCACTCACCTCAGCCTCCCAAGGCGCGGGATTACAGGCTGAGCCACCGAGCCGGCTAGCTCATCTTTCAAATGCAAACCAACCAATCCAAAGCCCACCCCCGCCCCCCACTTCCCATGGGGCTCTCACACTCTGGACCATTCTCTACCCTTCCTAGTCACCCCATGGCTAGGTACCAGATGACCAGGGACAACATCTATGCCCCAGAGCCCTGAAATGATTCAAACTAGCTAATCCTGCTTATTCTGCTTGTTCTGTTCCATGGAAACCACAGTTAAGGCTCTCCCCCCCACACACACACATTGATCCTGGGCTTCCTGTGTACCTCCTTCCCATGACACAGCATGCCCCCTTATCCTGGAGACTATAACCTACTCTCTTTCCAATGGTAGTTGTCCCCAATCTGCTGACCTCATTCCACCTAAATACAAATAAAACCTGGCCAGATGCAATGGCTCACACCTGTAATCCCAGTACTTTGGGAGGCTGAAGCAGGAGAATCTCTTGAGGCCAGGAGTTTGAGCGAGACCAGCCTGAGCAACATAGCTGAGACCTCATCTCTACCAAAAAAGAAAAAAAAAAATTAAAATGAGCCGGTGCAGTGGTGTTTGCCTGTAGTTCCAGATACTTGGGAAACTGAGTGAGAGGATTGCTCACATCCAGGATTTTGAGGTTGCAGTAAACCATAATTGCACCACTGCACTCCAGACTGGGTAACAGTGTGAGACCCTGACTCTTAAAACAAAAAAGAAAAAAAGTTGGGTGCAGTGGCTCAAGCCTGTAATCCCAGTACTTTGGGAGGCTGAAGCAGGAGGATTGCTTGAACCCAGGAATTCAAGGCCAACCCGAACAACATAGTGGGGCCTCATCTCTAAAACAAAACCAAAACCAAAAAATTAT